>SNQJ01S0088233.1:38375-59062 GCA_010110895.2 Picea sitchensis
GCTAACCAACTATTGGATATTCAAGATGTTCTTCTCATGCAATAGCATCTTGATCTTCAACTTCAAAAAGTGTAAAAATTTTCCTCTAGGTCCCTTAAAGAAATATCTCTCTTCTTGGCTATACAACTCTATTCTGTCAATAGAAAACTCGATAATGTACCCTCCATTGGTGCTATCAAACTAGTGATCCACTTCTCTTGACACAACGTTATCAACTCTCTTGACCTTCTTGATTAGCACCGACATACAAACCACAGGTGGTCTAGCTCTGATTTCAAACTGGGTATCTGCTAATTTGGTTATTCACTCATATAGCTCCTGATGAATTCCTCCAAAGAAAATCTCGTGTATATCAGTAAAGATATACATTCCCAACCAATCCTTTGTGTTAATATTAGGGTTCTTATTCTGAGCCTCAGCGAATTCCTTTTCTTGTTCTTCTATCCACTTTTGAATCTATGTCTTCAATGGAAACCACCTTGACATTCCCTCAAGAATATCTTGGTCTCGGCAATGGAACGATTTTTTGGCACAAGGGTAGACCCATGGTTCAGATCTAACAACAAACCAACAAGCCCTAACTATTGGCCCTTTCGGAGACACTTGCGAAGCAGATGCAGTCTCACCCGAAGTAGCAATAGGGGGTTGCAAGACACATGTCTACAACCAAAGGAAATTTAAAATGGATCTAAGGCAACAACGCATAGCAATATAGTTACTCTTTATCTCCCTCAAACCTACTATGCAAGTTATATCTAAGATCTAACACAATGATGCAATAACAGTAGAACAGAAATCAAAAGAACACAACATCAAACACACCGAACAACAAGATATACATGGTTCACCCTCTCCCTAGGGCTACGTCCACAGAACTGCATTTCTTGATATATTATGTGAAAACATACAGTTCTATCTGTGCTCTTAGCTTCCAGATATCTCTCTCTTTCTCTCTTCTCCTTCTCTCCTCCCTATGCACCCAACTGTAGGGTTGATATTCACACCCAGTTGAATATCTTACAATACAGAATGCTCTCACACACAACACTTTTCTCTCGCACAATACACAATAGTATCAACAACAATGATCATCCACAATAACAACAATAACAACAACGAACAACAACAACCCATCCCAGGTCCTCTAGACCTTTATTTATACGTTACAATGACAAATGTCTAGGTGTCAAAACCCTATATCCAAAACCCTAGATGTCTAAAACCCTAAGTCAGCCTGACCCATACTTCTCGGGCTTCGTCGGCTTGTCTTTCCTTCTTTCCCACGAGGTTCTCCAAAGAACTCGCTGACATCTTCCTCCGCCTTTTGATTTTTCCACGATCCATATTCCTTGATGATCTGTCATCCTCGATCTCCTTGTTCAACGGCTATATTTCCACTTACTTCGCTCCTTCTTTTCTTCTTCTTTGACCACTTCGACCCAATATTAGTCAATGTGCCTTACGCGCAGTTCGTATTTCGCCCTTCTTCCTTAATCTTTGCTTTCTTCCATAATCAAGGGACAACACTAATATTAGTCCCTTAGGCATCCTATTCATTTATTAGGGTCTCTATAGCACATGTATCTAGGAATATCTCTACTTGGAACTCAAGGGAACTCACTTCTAGGAAAAACTACCAACAAACAACAACAAATACTCAGTGTTTTAGTGCAACTCACTCAAGAGTTCAATATTTAGGCCTGACAACCTATCTCTTAAATATTCATCTCCAACACGCTCCAAATACACTCAATCATGCTCTATAATTTTCTCTACATGGATACACCTACTCCAAGCTCTCTTTCTTTCTCTCTCCTTTCCCCTCATGCACAAAAACTGATTGTCTAAAACTGTTGTCCCAACCCATACAAATTTCCTCCCTTTAGCTTGCATTTATTGACTTACACACTTCCCAAAGATGATTGTACTTAGTCCCCATGTTCCCAACAACTATCATATGTGACTTCTCACACCCACCCTCTTACATGTATTTAATGATTGGCTTTGGGAGCACTCAATCAGAAATTAGAAGGTTCATATGTCAATAGAAAATTTAGGAAAATGGGTTGAATTAATATATGTGGGTAACTCCCCCTTGGACCCCCTCTTAGGAATTCTCTTAGTCCCTCCACTCTCTTGTATATTAATTTATCCCCCATCTCTTTCCATGTCCCCTTAGCAGCGGACATCACATTTTATTATTAAGACATAGAAATGCAATTCGCATATTACATCGCTTTGGTTGTAGCTACACATTATGTCTACATTAATCATTAATTAAATTGGGGATTATATTGGGGATGTTACGTTTCCCATCCCCTACAATTTCCACCATCCTTGGTGCACATTATGACGATATACATATACAAATTTACATCACAATACTTAGGAAATAAATAATGCAATTTTAACAACTCCAGCAACAATTCCAACCATAATCTCTCGTTCCTCTCAACCCACGGACCCNATATGTGACTTCTCACACCCACCCTCTTACATGTATTTAATGATTGGCTTTGGGAGCACTCAATCAGAAATTAGAAGGTTCATATGTCAATAGAAAATTTAGGAAAATGGGTTGAATTAATATATGTGGGTAACTCCCCCTTGGACCCCCTCTTAGGAATTCTCTTAGTCCCTCCACTCTCTTGTATATTAATTTATCCCCCATCTCTTTCCATGTCCCCTTAGCAGCGGACATCACATTTTATTATTAAGACATAGAAATGCAATTCGCATATTACATCGCTTTGGTTGTAGCTACACATTATGTCTACATTAATCATTAATTAAATTGGGGATTATATTGGGGATGTTACGTTTCCCATCCCCTACAATTTCCACCATCCTTGGTGCACATTATGACGATATACATATACAAATTTACATCACAATACTTAGGAAATAAATAATGCAATTTTAACAACTCCAGCAACAATTCCAACCATAATCTCTCGTTCCTCTCAACCCACGGACCCCAGGAATGAACCCTTCATTTATCAGGATCAACCCAAGGAATGTGACATTATTTTATCAGGGTCCCCAATGCAATTGGCTAGGACTCTGAGATATAGTTTTGGAACCCTAGCTACTCAAAATGGAGTTTTTCATTGTGTTTTCTTCAAAATTGTCAAAAATTTCCAGGTATTCCCGCCACATGTTTTCTTCATTCTCCCATGTAGCATATTCAGGACCGTAGTTGGTTCATTAAACCTTTACCAGCCCTATGGATTTTTTCCTAATCACTTTGAATTTTTGGTCCAATATGCATATTGGTTCCACCCGAAAATCCCCTTCGTGCTCCATCTGGATCAAACTCCAATCAATAATGTGGTTAGGGTTAGGCACACATTTATTTAATAATGCACATGAAATACATTATGCACTCTCATGGATGCAATAAATGATAGCATGTATGCAATTGGCCCTCTCTTTTCTAGTATTTCAAAAGGTCCACAATATCTTCCTACCAACTTTGAGCAACTTTCTAATCTCAACGAACTTCTCTTCATCTTCACTTTTAAGAACACATGTTCTCCCACTTTAAAATATCTAAATACTCTATTCTTGTCTGCATATATTTTATTCATATCCTAAGAAGCCTTTAAATTATAATTTATCTTTGTCATCTTCTCTTCCATTTCCTTTAGTAACTCTAGCCCAACAACTGCTCTTTCTGTTGGATTATCCCAACTCACGGGTGTGTTACATTTTCTGCCATACGATGCTTCAAATGGATTCATTTTCAATGACGTCGTATACCCATTATTGTATAAAAATTCAAATAAGTGGATATAATCTTCTCGCTTTGATGACCGATCTCTCGCATACATCCTAAGCGTGTCCTTAATTATCCTGTTATTCCTCTCTATTTTCCCATCTGACTCTGGATGATACAATGTACTAATATTTAAATTTGTCCCAAATCCCTTGAATAAACCATTCCAAAAATTGGATAAGAAATTTGGATCTTTATCTGAAAATATTTCCTTAGGAACCTTATGTAACCTAACAAATTCCTTCATATAAATTTTTGCAATATCTGTTGCCTTAAGTGTTGTCTTCCTTGGAATACAATGAGATGCCTTAGTCAATTTCTCCACTACCACCATGATGGAATCATGCTACTTCACTCTTATGGGAAAATTTGTAATAAAATCAACTGTGAAAACTTCCAACTTCCATTTTGGAATGGGAAATGGTTGGAACAAACCAGTCGAATTTCTATGCTTTGTTTTCACCTTTTGGAACTTTAGACATCTAGCTATATAATTAACCACTTCTTTCATCATTCATGACCAAAAGTATTGGATTATTGCAACTGCAATTTTCTTTTGATATCCTGGGTTCCCAACATATGGCACATTATGCATTTCCCTTAGCACTGCATTTTTCAGTTCGTTGAAATTCAACACATATATTTTTCCTTTGTATATGAGAATCACATCTTCTTTCAACTCATAAAAATTAATTTTCTACTGAAAAATTACCTTGTTGTAATGTCTCTTTTATTTATAGATAGTGTTGATCTGAATTTGAAGCTTCAATAATTCTATCCCTTAGTTCATCCCTATACATGCTAATGCCTACAACATGCACTTCATGAGCTCTCCTGCTGAGCACATCAACCACTTTATTTTCCTTTCCTTTGATGTGCTTAATTTCAAAGTCACATTCGCTAAGGAATTCAAAACATATAGTTTGTCTAGCATTAATGTTAGTTTTCCAAACAAATATTTCAGACCACAATGGTATTTTCTTAGCTCAAATTTCTTACCCATGAGGTAATGTCTCCACATTTTTAATGCATGTACAATTGCTACTAACTCCAAGTTGTGTATAACATAATTATTCTCATGCTCCTTTAATGTTTTAGACTTGCAGCATACCACATGATCCTTTTAACTAAGGACTCCACCAAGCACTTCCTTACATGCACCCATGCACACAATAAAATCTTCATATGGATATGCAATCTTCAATACTGGTGCACTTGTGAATATGTCTTTTAGCTATTGAAAGTTGTTTTCACACTTGGAATTCCATTCAAATTTCACTCCCTTCTTTTGCAAATAAGTGATAGGATTTGCAATATTTGAAAAAAAAATTATAAATCTTCGGTAATAACCAGTGAGACCCATGAATGATCTAACCTCTATGAAATTTATTTGCATTGGCCATCCTCTAAATGCCTCTATCTTCTCATGATCAAATGTTATCCCTTTTGCTGAAATTATATGCACCAAGTAGTGAATGTTTTTTTGATAAAAGATGCACTTACTTAGTTTAGCATACAAATTATGCTCTCTCAAAACTTACAACACCATTCTTAAATGTTTCTCATATTCCTCTTTTGACTTAGAGTAGATGAGTATATCATCTAAGAATGTTCTTTTGATAAAAGATGCACTTACTTAATTTAGCATACAATTTATGCTCTCTTGGAACTTGCAAAACCATTCTTAAATATTGCTCATGTTCCTTTTCTAACTTAATATATGAAACAAACCCTTTGTTTGTACATTTCACATAAAAATTAGTGTATGATAATAGAGTTGGATTTTTATTTTTTTTTCTCAAAAATAACTCATAAAAGGGAAAGGAAGCATTTTGGATTTGTTCCAAGGAAATCAATTTAAATACAAATCTAAATTGTATAATACATGACCATTTGAATTCCAATTATTTAAATTATTTATTAACAAATTCCAAGTTGGAATTTGGCCATTCAAAAGTGGAAGTGATATGAGGGATTTACTTAGAAAACTGATTCGATTAGAGAAAAAAAATTGAGAAAAAAAATAAATTTTTATGTGGTTTATTGATAAAGATAATGAAGATAAATATGTTAAAATATTGTAAAAATTATGAGATGATTTTAAAGATCACTTATGAGTTAAACACAACAATGGTTGTTTGGGAGGGTGATGAGATTGAAAGGAAACCATCCAAGAATTGTATTGTTTAGAAGTCTCATAATTTGTGCTTTGACTATGAGAATAATTTGATACTTGGACTTTGACACGATCTCATAATAATATATGTATAATTTAATGTCATGGATACTCTTCATGGAAAAAGTGTCATGATTATGAATTAAATACATAATATACTTTAAACATTAATAAACGATAAAAATGCAAATTTGAAATGTCAAATTGTTTTTTATTTTATTATCTAAATTTTCATTCCTAATTAATGATTTTAAATTTTCAATTACTATCAATTCCTTTAGTATATTTATCTAAGAAAAAGTCGATTACATTAATCACATATTTTATTGCATATTCACCATGATTTTTGTTTTAAATTTAATTATTTCTATATGTTGTAGTTTCATTTTATTATTATTATATATTTATCATCTCTATTAACACTTTACTTTAAAAACATATTCATTATGAATAGTGTATTTAATATGTATTGTTATAGTTAAATTCATAGTTATGGTTTTGTATCCAATCTAAAATTTAGTTTAAAAGAAATCATTAATATTGGGAGTAGAGGGATTATTATTTGGATCAGGATTTACTGGAAAAACAACAAATTATAGATGTCAACTCGATTGTGTGCATGATTATTATCGTTATTACACATGGGTGTTTACTTTTGATGTTATAAATGTTGAACTAGAGCATTCTGACATTGCTTTGTGGTTTTCATATGTAAAACACATAATGAGTAAATTTGATTTGTTAAAGGATAAAAAGTTCATATTTATTTGGGTTGTAAGAAATGCATGCATACTTTGTGTCACAAACCAATTTTCCCATGTAATAAATAAAAGAAGAGTTTTGAAAATAAAAATAATGTGTAAAAAGATAAAAGTAATTAGTTCTCTTGTAACTATGATAATGCAGGAGCATATTTGGTCTTAAGATATCCTCGTCAACCAAAAAAATTTCAATTTCATGTTAGTACATTATAGGGTGAAATAAGTGCTACAACTCCCATTGTTGTAACACCAGTGTTGTAAATCGTGTTGCTAAAACACATGTCCTGTAACATTGTTGTTGTAATACCTTTGTTTTAACACTCGTACTATAAAACACATTGTTGCAACACCAGCACATGATTCTCATTGTTGTAACACTTCTTGTTGCAACACCCATGTTGTAACACATGTTGCTGCAAGACCGAGCTTGTAACTCTAAGCGAGTGGAAATTCTATTAGAGTGATGAGTATCATGAATCCATGTGTCTTACAAGACTTTCATGAAAATTGGTGGACCAATCATGTGATGGAAGAAAAATAACTTGAAACGATTGAGGAAATTAACCAGTACAGTTGTCTAAGTTTCTAATAACGAATGAGAATTTGGATCGTTTTAATTTTTCAGGGTCTAATGCATTTTGGTGAGGGAAAACAATAAACAGATGGGGGGAAAGAGATAATTTGGTTTCCAATAAATGAAAGAAAGGGAAAAACAGAAAGAAAGTTAGTTTCAATTTAGGAAAGGGACAGTTCAGTTTGGGAGAGACAGAGGGGAAACAAAAGAGGGACATTTGCAGAAGTAATAGAAAATAGGAAGGGATGTCATTTTTTGGATGGACAATGTGGAACAATGAGAACTCCTCCAGTCAGAACCTAAAATATTATTGTGTTAGTTTTGGTTGATAATGTAATGAGACTGTGAAAGAAAATTTTATGCATGGTTAATAAATAATCTTGAGTCCTTGATAAACGGTGTTGTCTCTTGTTTCCATTTTTCCCTTTGAATGTAATTTCTCTTTCCATTCTTTAAGTTATTAAAAAAAAATTAACACGGTTAATTGTTAGTTGTGCGCTCTGTGGGAAGAAACTTGGTTCAATAGTTGGTTTAGTATAGGATTGAGCGTGACTGCATTAAGTGGTATCAAAGGTGGTTTAGCTCCTAAGTTGCTGGAAATAGTGCTCGGAACTAAGGCTCGTGAGTGTTAGTCTGACTTAGGGATGCAAGAAAAATTGTAAGTATGTTTCCACAAAGAGCAAGAGCAACACGAGGAGGTGCAAGAAATAGAGAATTATAGGAATTGTTGAGGATAGAAGAACCTGAAAAAAGAGGGCTTGGAGATGCTAAAAACTGACTCAGAGTCTAAGGATGATCCTAAATAAGAAAGAAATATTGAGGAAGTAGACCTAGTATTATGTTTAATATCTTTTTTGAAAGATAGAGGTAGTGCAAGGGTAGAAGTGTCATGCTACAATGGTAGTTTGAAAGATGAGACTCTCATTGACTAGATAGGATATCTCGAAAGATATTTTGAGTATGAAAATGTTCAAGATCCCAAATGGTTTTTATTCGCCATGAATAAACTAAAGCACCATGATGAACTCTGGTGGGGTATGTTAAAGAAGGCCATGGTAGAAAACCGAAAGGAGAAGGCTAAAACCCAGAGGAAGATGGTGAGTAAAATCAAGGAAAATTCCTACCTGTTGATTACCAACAGAATTTGTGCAAGGTGTAAAATTCAAGGCAGAAAGAGACATATGTTCATGAATATACTGAGGAATATTTCAAACTGTCACTCAGATCAATGATAAAGGAACCAGAATATCAAATAGTGGTGACATACGTAAATGGGTTGAAATATTATATTCATAATTAGATGAGTACACATTACTTTCGTAATGTGGATGAAGCCTATCAATTTGCTTTGAAGGTCGAAGAAAATATTGATAGAAGGTTGTGACATAAGTTCAAGGGAAAAGGAACTAGAGGCATGGGTAGAGTAGGTGTTGCTAGAAGTAGTGAAAAGGAAGATGAAGTGACCAGTAGCTAGAATACAAGAGAAGGAAGTGGTGTTGGAAGAGGCAAAGGAAAGTACTTGATCACATGTTATTGATGTGGAATAGAAGGTCATAAGGAATCAAAATTTATAGAGAAGCATAATACATCGAGAATAAATGAGGCCAAACCACAATTTACCTAGGAAAATGAGGCAATTGTTATTAACAAAAATGTGGACTTGTTTGGCTTTTCCCTATCATACTTACAGATATTAATCCCCTTTACCTCCTCTAGATTCTTCAAAAAAATTATCTTTTGACATGTATGTGCCCTAACATTTATTTAAGGTGTGTATACGCGTGTTTATTCATTCAAAGTTGTGTACACCTCATTTTTTCATCAAACAATATATAATTTTTCATAATTTTGTGTCGGGTTATGGGTTTGTTAGTTTCCTGATCCAGGTGAATCTCGGTGGCCATCTACCTTTTCCACTGAATCAACATTTCAAGCATATGGTTTTTATAAACCATGATATTCACCCTTTTGATCGGGAGTGGAATGTAATTACAGAAATCATGTAATGATTTCCTTGTGGTCTTATGTGCATGCTTACAACATAGTGTCAATGCACAGGATTCCATTAGAAATCCGCAGTTAAGCACGCTCAATATAGAGTAGTACTGAGATTTTACATGCCTATGGAATTTTATAAACTTAGACTAATTTATCCCACATACATCATGGGAATTTTTTTCCACTCACTCTCTCATATATAATTGCGGTGAAGGAGGCCCTTTAATCATGCAATGGAGTGTGATTGTATTTTTGATCCTTTAGACTCTTGGATGATTGATTACTGGAAAGGTTTAATCCTAAATCAAAATAAAACATATAATTGTTGAGAGGGACAACTTCCTTCTGGGAATTCTCAACCCTACTCCCACTTGAATTCATTATCTCATCACCCGAATCAAATTTTCAATTTCCAAATCTAGCCCAAATTATGGATCATGGCAATCTCTAATGTTATTTTATTAAAACACAAATTATAAATGAAAAGGAATCATACACCCCTTGAATGATGGAATTCACCCAAAAAATCAATTGTTTCTTTTGAATTTGTAGGCGATTCTTCAAACCCATTCAAGGATGTGGAAGGAAAACATTGTTTCAATAGAGCTTTGGATTTGAAATGAGTATTTGGATCCAATGGTGTTGCCAACATGATGTGTTGGCTTTATGGATCTGGGCCCTTTGGTCATGATTTATGATTTGCTAAAATTTATGATTCATGAAGCATGCTTAAAGGGCCTCCTTCACCTCAATTATATATGAGAGGGTGAGAAAAGAACACATCCCGTTATGTATGTGGGATAAATTAGTCTAATTTTATAAAATGTCATAGGCATGTAAAATAGTAGGACTTCCTAGGTGGTCACCATCCCAATACTACTCTAGCTCAAGCGCACTTAACTGCAGAGTTCTAATGGGATCTGGTGCATTAACATTATGTTGTAAGCATGTACATAAGACCACTAGGAAATCATTACATGATGTCTATAATTACATTCCATTCCCCATCAAATGGGTAAATATCATGGTTTATCAAAACCATATGCTTGAAATGTTGCTTCAGTAGAAAAGGTGGATGGCCATAGAGATCTACCTGGATCATTTCCTAACTCCCTTTTACTTATATACAATCGTTTGTAACCACTCCAACCACTTGGAGATGGTATAAATTGATATTAAGGCGTGAGGAGAAGATGGAGAATACTTGAGGCAAAATTATGTTGGAAATTTCCGACCTTGTCTACAAGACCTTATCTCCCTATTGTTGATTCACATCCTCAGATATGAAAAACTTTGTTTCCATCCTTTTTCATGCTTCATATATATGTCCAACAAGTTTCTCTTTGTATTATTTGGGTCTGCATAAGCATCAGAGTCAAAGGTGTAACTTATAGTCAGTGGCTTGGGTGGAGGGACCTAGAGTCCAATCTCGGAGCAATGTTACAATAGGTGTAGGTGATAACTGCCTATATTCTATTGTCAAATAATAAATATACCTCTTTCCCATGAAATACTTGTGCTCTTAATATATAATTATCATGTTTGAATATCTTATTTCTTAGAACACTAATTGTTGTAATTTTATTTTATTTTTCGATCATTTTCATAAAAGTTAGTTATTATATAATTGTTGTCCTTTGTAGTTTTCTTCATGAGTGTTTTGCAAGTTGTCAAAGGAATAGTCTGGAAGGATCACAACAAGTTTTCAACCATGGTATCTTCATAAGACATAGGCCACCCCATATGTCTCTTTTTCCCTGCTACTAGTAGTTAGTTAATTGATCAAGTTAGTTACAAATCTTTGATCACATTTCTGGGATTTGGTTTGATATCTAAATAGTCAAAACTTTGTTGTGTATTTAACCCATAGGGTATTTTTATTGTAATATAATTGGAGACCATACTGGGGAAAACTTGATGTTTAGAAGAGTACTACTTAAGCCTGAAATAAATACAAGAGAAGAGCATGAGCAGAGAAAGAAAGTTTTTAAAACTAAGTGCAAAATTCAAGAAAAGTGTTGTCATCTAGTCATAGATGGTGGAAGTGAAGAAAATTCAGTATCCATAGAGGTAATGGAGAAGTTAAAATTAAAAATTATTCCACATCCAAATCTGTATCAGGTTTCATGGTTGAAAAGAGGACAATAGGTGACTATGACTGAGCAATGCTTGTTAATTTTTCATATTGGAAAGTTTAGTGAGCAGGTATTGTGTGATATAGTAGAGATGGATCTCTATCACATACTGCTCAAAATACCATGATTGATTGGCATAAACATTTTCCATGATGGAAGGAATAATACATACGAATTTTTAAAGGATGGACAATAGTACAAATTGGAGCCAATGGTAGAGATTGAGTTAAGTGGTAGTGATAACAAAGGAAATGATAGTAGAAATGTTTGTAGTAGCAATCACATTATGATGTGTTCAGCTACATAATTATTTAGAGAGCAGAATAATACTCATTTCAATTTTGCCTTAATGCTAAGACAAGTTCTAGAGATTGGAAAAATGAACTCTGTACCACCATAAATTCAACCTTTGTTGAATGAATTTCAAGAGATTCTTGGATATGATATACCATTTCCTCCCTTAAGAAGTATATCACATCAAATTCAATTGATACCAGGATCAAGTATATCGAATAAATCTCCTTATCGAATGACTCCAACATAGAGTGAGGAAGTGAATAGGTAGGTGCAAGAGTTTCTTGACAAAGGACTAATCTGGTAGATTTTAAGTCCCTATGATGTAATTATAGTATTGAAACCAAAGAAAGGGGGTGAATGGATAATTTGTATTGATTCACGAGCTATCAACAAGATTACTATTAAGAAAAAATTTCCCTTACCAACGATGGATGACCTCATGGACTATTTGAGTGGGGTGAAGTACCTTTCAAAGATCAATTTGAAGAGTGGGTATCATCGGATTCGGATAAGGCAAGTTCATGAATGGAAGACAATGTTCAAGATGAAGGATGTGTTGTTTGAGAGTCGAGTCTTGCCGTTTGGGTTAACCAATTCCCCTAGCACATTCATGAGTGTGATTAGTGAAGCATTGAAACCCTTTTTGGGAAATTTTGTTGTTGTGTACCTATATGACATATTAATTTTCAATAAAACCATAGAATAACACCTAGAGCATGTGAAAAAGGTGTTACAACAGTTGAGAGAACAGAAATTGCAAATAAATTTGAAGAAATGTACATTTTTTAAGGAGGAGTTAGTGTACTTGGGATTTGTGATTTCCAATGAAGGATTGAATATGGATTCTAAAAAGGTAAAGGCTCTTTTGGAGTGGCCAACACTTGAGGGTACATTTGATGTGAGAAGTTTCCATGTTTTGGCGAGATTCTGTAGGAAATTTAACCAAAATTTCAATGAGATTTTTTCACCACTTATTGAATACATGAAAAAGGGGATTTTCAAGTGGATAGTAGCATCCATGAAGTCATTTGAAGACTTGAATAAAAAGGTAACTAAACAGCCAGTTTTTTCTCTTCCATATTTCAATAAAGTGTTTCAAGTGGACTGTGATGCAAGTGGTTCAGTGATTGGAGTAGTTTTGGGCTAAGAAGGAAGGCCAATTGAATTATTTACTGAGAAATTTAATGATGCTAAGAAGAAGTACTTTGTTCATGATCAAGACTTTTATGCTATTGTACAATCTTTGAAGAAATGGAGACATTTCTTGCTACAGACGATGGCACATTTCATACCATGCAAGAAGACCACTGATGCTACTAAAAATTTTTTTCTATTTTTTAGGGAGATTTTGAAGTTACATGGACTGCCAAGAAGTATCACTTCCGACATAGATATGAGATTTTTTGGACACTTTGGAGATGTTTTGGAAGAATATGCATTCCAAGTTCTTTTACAGCTCTTCATATCATCCACAAATGAATGGATAAACTCGAGTGGTTGACTAGAATCTTGGGATTTTGTTGAGGATTTTGAGTGGAGAGAAACTAGGACAATCGGATTTGATATTGGCCCAGACTGAATTTTCTTACAACGATTCCATTAATAAATATATGGGAAAGATTCCATTTCATATTGTTTACGACAGATCACTAAAAGGAGTTTTTGATTTGGTTAAGTTTCCAAATCTGGAGGAAAAAAGGAGTGTTAATGCAAGTGAGTTTGCAGAGAGAATAAAGGAAATGCATGAGTAGGTTAAGAGTAAACTGCAACAAAGTAATATCAGACACAAACATGGAGAAGATTTATAAAGAAGACAAAAGGTTTTTGAATAAGGAGAGTTGGTAATGGCACACTTCAGGAAATACATATTTCCCATATGTACATATAGTAAACTCAATTACAAGAAAACTGGACCATGTCAAATTTTGAAGAAGATTTATGATAATGCATATAAGTTAGAGTTGCCTGAGGATTTGGACATTTCTCCAATATTCAATGTGGTCGACTTGTACAAGTTTTACGAGGGAGGCGAGAATGGTGAAGAAATTACCCTGGATGAATGGAAGAAACAATTACCTATTAAACCAATTGAATAATTAGAGAAAATCTTGGTGAATAGGGTTAGAAAAACGACCCATAATAGAGAATATTACGAATATCTAGTTAAGTGGAGAAACAGGGGTTCTGAAGATGCATTGTGGGTTTATAAAAATGAGATAGCATGCCTATGAGGATATCCATTCTCTGTAGAATAAACATTTACATCCATATGAGTTGGACCTCATGTTTTTCTTACCAAGGATGATTGATGCAAGAGCATCTTTGGCCTTAAGCAATCTGCATTAACCAAAAACATTTCAATTTTAAGTTAGTACATTGTATGGTGAAATAAGTGCCACAACTCCATTTTTTGTAACATCAGTGTTGTAACTCCTATTGCTACGACACCAGTGTATTAACTCATATTTTTGTAACACCAGTATTGTAACTCGCATTGTTGTAACACTAGTGTTGTAAATCGCATTGTTGCAACACCCGTGTTGTAACAGTTGTCATGTAACACCATTGCTATAACAACTGTGTTGTAAAAAACATTATTGCAACACCGGTGCACAACCCCCATTTTCATAACACCCATTGTTGCAACACATGTGCCATAACACATGTTGTTGCAACACAAGTGATGTAACTCTAGGAGAGTGGAAATTTTTTCAGAGTGTTGTAAATCATGACTCAATGCGTCTTGCAAGAATTTTATGATAATTGGTGGACCAACCACGTGATGGAAGACAAGTTACTTGAAATGATTGAGAAAATTAACTTCTACAATTGTTTACGTTTCCAATGCACATTTGGAAAATGGATTATAATTTGGATAGTTGTAAAGGCCCAACATCCCACGCATTTTGGGGAAGGAAAACAAGAAAATGTTGGGGAAAAAGAGATGATTCATTTTCCAAGAAAAATAGAAAAAAATATAGTTTCAGCTAGTGAACAAGGTGGATATCGGTGGCCACCCATCTATTCCAACTGGCTCAAAACAATTTGTTGGCAACTTACTATTTTTAGCATCTTTTTGGTTCCTAAACTTCCAGGGCCATTTTGAGTGCCTAAACAACACTTTTTCATGATCGATCATCTCAATGATAGCCAAAGTATTTTATTGATACCCCAAAATGAAGCTCCTCGTCGATACCTTTCCAACGAGATATCATGCGCCCAAAGAGGAGATTGTATGCCAAAGTTACACCTTCGAGAAGTTGATACACCAAACTACCCAAAATGGGGTCCACAAAACTATTGGTTTTTCATCTTCTGGTGTTAGGGTTTTGGATTTTATTTATGTTAAAAATTCCTTTGGAGCCTCATTGTAACAATCATCTTCTTGTGAATGTGAGTATCTGTCGAATCTCTTCTCAGAGATAAGTTGTCGCCATTCTAGTGAGTATTTCACTCTGTATTTCTACAGTTGTGTACATTTCGATCATTAATAGAAATTGTGTATTGCAATACATCTGTGACTCTTTTTATATATCAGATATATCTGTGTTATATTATTGGATCTCTTACAACATCTCTATATATTTATGTGTTATATCACAGCTCTCATTTCATGCCGAAAATAATTTGAATCAGTGGTATCAGAGCAAGATGCTCTTGATCATTTTTCAGTGCAAGAAAATAAAAATGATGGAGAAAACGATTCTATCAATCTGTTGCTTGAGAAAGCTCTCATACAGTGATAGAGGTATGAAATGATGGATAATTTTTCCCTCGTCCTTCAATGCCTATTGATAACAGCAGGCATGTCTTCATCTAGCGGCCACTTTGGAAGCACCTCTCTTTTCTAGGTACAAGTCAAATTTGATATTCCTGTATTTTAAGGTCAGATAGATGTGGATGCCTTGGAAAAATGATTAAATCTTCTAGAAGTTTATTTCTTTGTTCACAATTTCTTTGATAGGGAAACGATCACCTTCACACTCCTTAAGGCTCTCCCCCATGTCAAACATTCGTGGGAAACTTACTAGGAGAAAATTTCCACAAAGGATTTTGGAATATATGGGGTCAAACCCACTTGGGACTTTTTTTATGGATGCGGTCAAGGAACAATATTACCCTGTTGGTAACTATGATAACCATGCATGAGATGGACCACACTACTGCAATATAAGGGCCAAACAATGTCGGAGTTCACAAATAGTTTCCATACCTTGTGCACCAATCCGGGTATCAAAGACTCTGAGCAGTATCTGGTTCTGAAATACTACAGGGCTCTACATAGGTACATCCAAACCGAAATGGATTTCTTGGACATCTCATCACTGGGAGATTCCTATCAATATGTTGTCAAAATCGAGCAGAAATTTAGGCACCAGAACAAACGAGAATTTGGGTCTGCAAATCCGCAACAACCAAAGTATGATAAATACGGCCCTAACAAACAACCTCCTGAAAACCAGTAAAGCCACAAGAAAAGAAGGTTCATGGGAAGATGAAGAAGAACACTAGAAAGTGGTGTGATTTCCATAAAATTCCCTCGCACAACACTGATGAATGTCGCTCAAAACAATCATTGGTGGTTGAGATCAAAGAAAAGGAATCGAAACCTGATTCAAAATCCAATTCAGAAAATAATGGGAGAACACAGATCATCAACGCAGACCACACTGACACTGTCGCAACTGAAAAAATTCAACCAGAAGAACCAGCATATCCTAAAGAGTGGGAGCAACTATTTCATTCACAGATGTGGGTGAAGGGGACCCTATTGCATTTCATTGTTTATAGAGGAATCCAAAAGAACCTCATATTAGCAGAGGTCATTAAACATTTGGGATTGTCAACAACACCACACCCACAACCATAAAACATCGGGTGCCCTCACTAGGGACGAGATATTTGTGTCATCTAGTAGTGTCGATTTTCATACGACATACATCCCTTCAAGGATGAAGTATTATGTGATGTTTCCTCATTGGATGTCTATGATTTTCTTTTGGGCCAGCCATATATGTGGAAGCACCATGAATTTTATGAGCCTCGACCCCGTAGTGTAATTTTTACTCTGGGGGGTTATCTCTACAGGATACTAGAGGTATTTCCAACTACTTTCCCACCTAAATAGTGCCGCAAGGTAGTATCTCATACTACAAAATTTAGTTTCTTCACAATCTGTTCAAAAGGTGAACAAAAGGACACTGCAACCACTCCAGCCTTAGTCCAAGAACCTTCTATCCAGCAGAAGAAGGTCGAAAATATTGAAACAAAGCTCAAATATTCCTTCTTCACACAGTCATCTCATCAAGTTCTCAACAACCTCCCACAAACCAAGCAACGCAAATTCTCCAGCAAGGCAAGCAACTCACCAAGGTTCAGATTCAGCAAGTACTTTCCCCTCTCCCCTGGAAACTCAATGCAATGGATACCATTACTTCCTAAGGAGGGAGTATTTTTCAAGGTGGATATCGGTGGCCACCCACCTATTCCAACTGGCTCAAAATAGTTTGTTGGAAACTTACTATTTTTAGCAGTTTTTCAGCTCCTAAACTTCCAAGGCCATTTTGAGGGCCTAAACGACACTTTTTCGCATTCAGTATTCTCAATAATAGCCAAAATATTTTATTGAGCCCCAAAAATGAATCTCTTCGTCGATACCTTTCCAACGAGCTATCGTGCGGCCTAAACGGAGATCGTATGCAAAAGTTATGCCCCCAGGAAGTTGATACACCAAACTACCCAAAACGGGGTCCACAAAATTGTTGGTTTTTCATCTTCCAGAGGTTAGGGTTTTGGATTTTATTTATGTTAAAAATTCCTTTGGAGCCTCATTGTAACAATCATCTTCTTGGGAATGTGAGTATCCATCACATCTCTTCTCAGAGGTAAGCTACCACCATTCTAGCGAGTCTTTCACTCTGTATTTCTACAGTTTTATACATTTCGCTCATTAATAGAAACTGCGTATTATTGTACATATGGGTCTCTTATTATATATCTGATACATCTTCGTTATATTATTTTCTCTCTTACAACATCTCCGCTCTCATTTCGTGCCAAAAATAATCCGGATCAGCTGGGGAAAGGGACAGTTTCGTTCGAGAGAGAAAGAAGAGGGGAAACAGAAAAGGGACATATGCAGAAGCAATAGAGTAAAGGAAGGGACGCCAATTTTGTGATGGATAGTGTGGAAAACTGAGCATGCCTCTAGTCAAATCTTGAATGAATATTGCTCCAATTTTTGTTGATAATGTAATGAGACTATGAAAGACAATTTTCTACCTGATTAATAAATAATCTTGAGTCCCTGTTAAACGGTGTCGTCTCCTGTTTACATTTTTCTCTATGAATGTAATTTCTCTTGGAATTCTTTAATTTGTTAGTTGTGTACTATGTGGGAAGAACCATGGTTTTGTAGTTGGTTGAGTACAAGATCGAGCATGACTACATCATGTGTAATAATGAAGAGTTATGATATGGAAATATAAAGGGTCGTTATTTTTTGTGTTGAACCCCTGATATAATATTTAAGATGAAATGTTTTGGTTGGAGAAGGACATTGGAGAAGATTTCCATGAGGATAGGAGAAGGTATATGGGTGAGACCATGTACATGATATTTAGGTGAGAAATCCTCACAAGCTATAGGAAGAAACCACGATATGGTGGGTTGTATTAGTGCACCCTCCAAGAGACCGATGTTCACATTGTAACAAGTAAGTTTCTATTTCCTAAAAAAATAACCACACATATTTTTATTGTTTACATCTTTGTAATATATCTAGTTAAATAATGGAATGGATCTTCTGAATATCATTCTTATTTGATTTATGTTACTGAATATAACCAATAGTACAAAATAAAACTAGCACAGCCACAAATTCGTGGCTGGTGAACGCCGAAAGGACGGTTTGCAAAAAGACGACTTGCAAAACCTGAAAAGGAGTTGGTTGGAAGGAGGCAGTGTGTCCAGAATGTGGCTGGTGAAGGCCAAAGGTTTAGGTTGGCCTAGAAAATGAAATCCTAATCACTCATACGTGGCAATCAACTAGCCACCATAGTAAATTTTAAATATGATTAAGTAAAAGTAAAAAAATAAACATGTAAACTGATGTCTTTATAATAGTGAGGAAGTTAGTGGTTGAAATTACAACCATTGATTTATTGGGACTACTAAGAATATTCCATCAATATTTAATCTTGTCCATACAAAACTGATTAAGCACTAAAAACCTATTAAATGTGCCCATGGTCAATAGGTGTACGCCTTTCGACGTAAATATAAGATGCTCTTAAATATTGTTACCGTATTTTACTTTCGCCATTGATGAATTTCTCTAGTAATACCCACTTGGCATTCATGAATTGCTAAATACTATAAACCATAAATATTGCAATATTGATAAACAAATAATAAACCATAAATTATAACAAGTAATAAACTATATGTGCATTACACATGCTTGTAAATGTTAGAAAAAGAGGCAATGTTGAAAATAATGATGAATGTGTTGGAAGTATAGACTAATGCATATATCATAGAAAATGTGATAGCGAATGTCCATGTATTGAGTGATAACATCTAAAATGAAGAATTCATTTGCAAATATGATGTAATTTCTTTTATTTAGGTCAAAGATGATATAATGTAGGTATACTTTCTCACATTAAAATTGTAATGAACAGTAGTACATGCATGCTTTCTTCTTGCTATATCAACCAAACATATAATTTATCATATTAAATTTATAATGCATGCTAAGATATGTATGATTATTAAATTTAAAATGCATGTTAATATATGTATGATTTCTTGATGTTATAACAACCATACATTTATTATTAGTTCCTGCCAAAGCAGGATTATAGCAATGAGTTTGTTATTGATTTGACATTAATTTGTTTTATATTTTAAATTTGTTTGTAAAATGTAATGTTTAACTTAAGAAAATAAATATATATTTTTTGATATAGTAAAAATATTTATTTTTCTCATCTCTAATTGGTTAATATATTTCAAGTCTTATTGTTGACTTCACGTATTTCAATATTTAAAATTAATTGCATAATCAATAACAACAAATTCTAATTGGTTGTACAACATATACAGTACTTATTACACCACCACAATAAAATATTTTTTTAATTTTACATTTCCCAAAATAGATTTCCATATCCAAATGTGAGTTCTATGTTCCCCACTGGACATTATGTTTGTATGACCTCAATTTGCAGAGAAAGACAAAACTGCTAAGGGTTGGAACCATCCAGAGGCGTGCTTAAAACACGTTCATTTAGCTGGGATCCTCGTTTTACGTGTTCGATGGATCGACTCTCATATTTTGTTAGAAGTGGGAGTCTAGAAGCTTCCCCAGTCATATCACGGTCTATGTTTTGTTGTCCACGTGGCCATGCCATTACCTGACGATGCACACAAGATATTTCTGAACGCGCCCACAGGAATAATTTTTGTGTTTATATAAATCGCCTGCACATCCAACAAATAATTTAATTGAATTTAATATCAATGTTCGCTTGTGGGCAATCAGATTCGCCAAAACTTTAAAAGATTGTTTTCATATTTTATGGAGTTTGTGGTATTTTCAAATTTACTTGGTAGGGACTAAGCTGCCATCCAACCCTTATTTACTAGTAAGATGTAAAAAATTATATATCCAATATAATTGAGTAAATTTTCTTTTTGGAAAAAGATGACAATTAATTATTGAAAAGTACTTCAAAGTTGCTCAAGGGACAAAAAAAATTGATAATTTCAATAGTGATGTAAAAGATTCAAATAAAAATAATAAAAAAAATACATTTTCCAACCACACACACATATATATAATATGTCGATTACAAATTTTAAAATATTGATTTATTAGTGGCTACAATTATATCTAAGTATTTAAGACACAATTTTTCTATATATATATATATATATATATATATTTCCCATATATCAAAAG
>SNQJ01S0088233.1:67939-79725 GCA_010110895.2 Picea sitchensis
GTATAATTTATTTTTTTTAATTTTAATAATAATAATAATATACAAATCAAACTTAATAACTACTCACTTATATTTAAATAACTTAATAATTACTCATTTATATTTAAATATATATTTAAGAAAACTAAATACTCACTTATATTTAAATAACTTAATAATTACTCATTTATATTTAAATATATATTTAAGAAAACTAAAGAATCATGATAATGATACTTATCTTATTATGTTTCAAAGTTATTTGAGTTGTAAAAAATTATATATTTTTAATATAATTGTGTTAATTTTCTTTTAAAAAAATGTTAATATACAAATCAAACTTAATAACTACTCACCTATATTTAAATAACTTAATAATTACTCATTTATATTTAAATATATATTTAAGAAAACTAAAGAATCATGATAATGATACTTATCTTATTATGTTTCAAAGTTATTTGAGTTGTAAAAAATTATATATTTTTAATATAATTGTATTAATTTTCTTTTAAAAAAATGTTTTAAAGTTATATGAAAGTACAATTACACTAATGATATGAAAGTCGGTTGAACATAAATTCTCTTAAAAAAATTTAAAATAATAATAACAATATCATACAAATAAAACTTAAAGAACTACTCACCTATATTTAAGAAGGCTGCACATTAGCTTGTTTCGATGGTGCGGCAAGGTCCAGGGGTGACTGCTGTGGGGCGGGGGGTTTCTTCAAAACCCATCCCTCAAGGGCTACAATGTGGTTCCTAAACTGTGGTGAAGGCACCAACAATAAAGCTGAGCTTTTGGGCTTATGGACGACCCTCTTTCTCGCATCCTGCTGGTCCATAAGCCATCTCCTTGTTCTAGGGGACTCGCGAATTATCATTGATTGGATTTCCCGCAAGTCCAAGCTCCAATCAGTCCATTTTGATAGCTGGAAATTTAAAACGATGGAGCTCTCCAAATCTTTTGCCGAAATCAACTTTCAGCATATTCCAAGACTGCAAAATAGAGAGGCGGATGCTCTCTCAAAAAGGGCATTATTGGAGCCAGTGGGCAGACTCTCGGTATTCCATAGAGATGATGGAATAAAGAGTCCTATCACAACTATAAATGTATTTGAATGATTACACTCCTTTGGTTATGGATTTATTCGTAGGAT
This sequence comes from Picea sitchensis, assembly GCA_010110895.2. Classification (NCBI taxonomy): domain Eukaryota; kingdom Viridiplantae; phylum Streptophyta; class Pinopsida; order Pinales; family Pinaceae; genus Picea; species Picea sitchensis. The sequence goes on from SNQJ01S0088233.1 coordinate 69,082, forward strand.
CCCATTTATGCTGTTTATTTTATTTTCTCCTCTCGGCACATACCTGAAAGTTAGTTTTGTTCTCGCCTTGTGTGTGGTTTTCCAGCACTTCGGCAGATGCGGGGATTAATCACTTTGTAAAAAATTTATACTTAATATAAATTGGAGCAATTTTCACTTGGAAAAAAGAAGGCTATATTATCACGGTAATGGTACTTATATTACTATGTTTCGAAGTTATTATGAAAGTACAACTACACTAATGTATAAAGGTTGGTTGAAATATTTATCGTTTGAAATAATGATATCTTTTGGTTTTTTTTTTTCCCAAAAAAAATTTCTCGAATTTATATAGCGTATAAATTCATTTACAATGGAGGACTGTAGTCAGTTTTTTATCATAATGCACTAGCATTGAGGACCCATACATTCAATAATCAGCAATGATAAAAAATAGGCTGGCCATACTTGTGATTGAGTGAATAGATAACGAGAGACGAAGACTTCCCAACGTCAACCATTGGTTCAAAATCCTGGGGCAGATTTCAGTGCTGCTGAAAAGTGGGCTGACAGCATCATTCAAAGATATTTAAAAAGGAAATGGGGCTCTCGATCCCTCTATCACAGTGATAGACCGAGAGCCTCCCTACCACTTCGGTTAGGGCCCTCTTAGAGAGGGCATCACCTACCCTATTATGTGAGCGAGGAACGTGAAGATAGTTGATATTGGAGAAGCGCTGTGAAAGATCTCTCGTTTTTTGCATCCAGCCTTCTAAATGGATGGAGTTGAGCTTGCACTTATTAGAAATCCAGTCAATAATAACTCTCGAATCTCCCTGGACGTGTAGGTCGTCGATAGACCATAGAGCAGCGAGAGTGAGCGTGGCCCATAAACCCAATAGCTCTGCTTTTGTATTTGTGTCGACTCCACAGTTGATGAACCAGTTTGTGATTCTGGACTGGTGTGTTTTGAAGGTGCCTCCAGCGCCGCAACAGGAGCCATTTGACTGTGCAGCTCCATCAAAAAACGTTATGGTGTGTCCCTCGGCCAAGTCAAATGTCATAGCACGATGAGGGAAGCATCTGACTGTGATCGGTTGCCAGTTGAATGAGGCCAGAATCTTGTGGAAAACCTTTGACAAAGAAGGTTGGGCGTCCTCAAAGATCACTCTATTTCTCTCTAACCAGATTTGCCAGCTGAAATAAACCACCAGACTAGGCGAGGCCGATTTATGAGTGAACCAAAGTGGGAAGCTTTCTGTGATGGAGGAGCCGCACCAGGTGATCGGAAGAGCAAAATGCTTTATAGATCGGTACCAGACTTCTATTGAAAACGGGCAGTGCATCAAGAGATGATGCAGGTCCTCGACGACATTTTTGCAAAGTAAATAGATACTCGGCCCCACCCAGCCTCTCCTTTGTAATGCTTCCCAGGTAAGTAGCTTATCTTTGCCAACCAGCCAGGAAAATAATTTAAGTTTGAGTGGAAAATTCAACTTCCAAAGCTTATGGATCCACGGCAAAACAGTATCGGAGATAAGCTGTTTCTGTAGGGCGAGATAAAGGTTTTTCACAGTTATCAAACCCGATTCATCACCGCCGGCCCACAACAAAACATCCGGCACGGCCCTCAGGGTAATACCGGCACTTTTAAGAGCTGTGGTGAATCGAATCCATTCTGATGCAAGCGGTTCGCTCAGAAAGAGATCACTGTTGGTCATCCAAGCGTCTGGCAGAGGGGTTGCACCTGTCATAGATCTTATCTGAGCGAGAGTTTTGATATTATATGCCTGGAGGTGGAGTCTCATCGATGGCGATAGAATGGAACGGTCCCCCAGTCCAAGAATCAAATCCCTGCCAATAAGTATATCCATACCCACACCAGGCTTCCAGCGGAGCCAATGGAGAATAACTGGAGATGATGCCACCAGGCCTTTCCAGAAAGGAGAGGCCCTCTTCAGCTGGAAATATGGTTTGCGTAGCCAATGAATGAACGGCTTGGAGTCTAGGTATTTATCAATGATGATTTTATGCCAAATATTGTCATGGGAGACAGCTCTCCAGAAGGAACTGGCCAGGAGGGCCACATTGAAAGTGGAGAGATTTTTGAGGCCCCATCCCCCTGCCCTCCTCGGTTTAGATAGGGACTGCCAACTACAAAGATGGATAAGATTTTTGTCAGCATTTCCACCCCACAGGAAATTAAACGCTAATCTACGTAGAGAAGTAGTAATCTTAATAGGAACCCGCTCCAGCATCATCCAGTAAACTGCCAGGCTCTCAAGAACAGATTTAACCAGGATAAGCCGTCCACCCAATGACAGGCATTTATTACACCAGAAGCCGATTTTTCTTTCGAAAGTGGCCACTAGCCAACGCCAGTCTCCAGGGGATGTGGCTCCCAGCTTCATATGGAAACCCAAATAGGTGAAACCTTCACTCAGATTCTTAAAGGTGAGAGGGATAGAAACTTTGAGAAGATGGAGCTCGGTATCTGAAAGACCCCAGTGGTGGACTGATGATTTAGAGAGGTTAATGGATAAACCAGAAACCAAGCAGAAGCGTTGGAGCACCTCTAGGATAAATTGCCATTCCACAGGATCAACATTGGACATAAGAAGAACATCATCTACAAACATCAGATGGACAATCTTAACGAGTTTTGATACCTTAATGCCCGAAATTTTATGCTCGGAGAAGCTTTTAGAGAGAAGAATGTTGAGACCTTCCATTATCAATATGAAGAGATAAGGGGAGAGTGGACATCCCTGTCGAAGTCCTCTCTCGCTTTTGAAGAAATTAGTAGGATCACCATTGATCAACACAACAATATTGGCGCTTGTAACATAAGAAAGAGTCCAATTTATAAACTTGTCTCCAAAACCCACCGCGTGGAGGACTAGCCTCAAAAAATCCCAATCAATGCAGTCGAAAGATTTTTGAGGTCCAGTTTCATGATTAGCGCCTTTAGGTCCAATATGCTCAAATCCCATGGAGTTACAACTACAAGACTATTAGTTGATTCACATTACATCTAAAAATAAAACGTACATAAACAAATTATAAAATATACACAAAATATATTAAATGTAATAAAGTTCAGGGTATAAGTATTTAATCATTAGTTTGTGTTATAGCTATTTGAGTCAAGGTAGGGTAGGAATTGTAATAATATCATGAAAGCTATAAGAACTCAGTGAAAAATCCATCTAACATGGTTAATTGATTCATATTTATTCAAATTTACTATAAAAATAAATTAAAAGAAAAAATAAAATCTCCAAAAATATTTTAGAGATAAAAATTTCCGAGGGGGGAAGAAGAATATCATGTAAATATAAATGGAATAAGATTATTTATCATATGCTATTTTAATATTTATATACAATTATGATGAATCATTAATTCTAAGAAAAATATTAAAATGGAAAAAAATTATTGTTTTTACTTATAATTAAAGGCATTTTATATTTATTTTTAAAATATAAATTAACTTACTAGCATTATGTTATAGTTGGATTATGTTTGATCATATATGTTGCGTATATATTGTTATTGATGTTAAAATGATCATGGATATTATCATTTATAGCGTAATACCAAACAAGGATAAAAACAGAAGTATGCGGAAGGATCAAATGATCAATGACGCATCAAAAGTGGAGTACGATGGAGAAAACTATGACAAAGTTCCCTATCCACGATTGTGAAATGGATCGGTGGATGTTGGTGCTACAACGCGATAAATAATTTGCAACGACTGCAGGGTGCATCGAGCTAGTGTGATGAACGATGCAGTCAAGTGTGACGGGACAAAGTCGGTATGACAAGCGACAAAGTAGGTTGTGACGGAACAAGTGGAAGTTCAGTAGTCAAGTAAGCAAGTCACCAGGTCGTGCTCACTGTCTTGTGGGGCGACTGGGTGAGTGTGTTGTAGGGAAAGTGCGACATGTTGAAGACTTGAAGTCTTGCGCTCCTATTCTATCTATGCAGTATGTGTTCTATAAACCAGAATTTGAATTGTTGTGACAATGAACGTTTTGGTAAAATAAGGAAGACTTGGCTAGTTTAATTTTGTCAAAGAATGTCCAGTCGCAACTGAACAAGAAGTATTCTTAATTTAGAGAAAAGTGTGTCCACATATAACTAACTGGACTTTGATCTAGTCAAGACACGCCCATAATGTAACTATTATGAGTCCACAAACTTAATTTAGACATAAATGTGTCCACATATAACTAACGAGACATTGATCTCATCGATATTTGTCCAAAATATAACTATTATGAGCCCATATGCAGTTAGTTGAACTATGGAAAATGTGTTATAAATAGAGATGTGGTTTGATCACGTAATCTGGATGTATGTAGTGGGCCGAGGTCATGTATCAGTTAAAAAGGAGCAGAAATTAAGAGATATTAGACTGTCTTGAGTTGCAGAGAAAAGTTTTGAAAAGGTATGGTAATGTAAGAAATGTTTTATTAGATAAAACTGAATATAGGGTGGCAAGGTGGTGCTAGGGTGAGTTGAATCTCGCTGAGGATTGGAATCCTCAACATCTGCGACAGGTTGGTGCTTGAGAGGATTGGTGTCCTCATTATCTGCTACATGTTGGTGCCTGTAACACCCCTGTTTCCCCCAGTTTGTAAATATAAATATATTGGCCAAGAGACTATGGTAAACTTGATATGTATGAACGTTTGATTTGATGAACCTTTGTATAAAAGGTCCAGGAATGTCATTTATGTTATTAATAGAAATGGATAAATGTTGCATGACTACTGAAAGAGGGGGTTTGCCAAGAGAGACCGCGGATGCTATGAAAAAGATGGTGAGGGGGACCAATAATGGTTGAGATAACCCCCACCAAACCAATACTTTGCTGGATTTTATTTCCCAGGATCAAAATCGTCCTCTGACCCAGGAATGAATTACAGTTAGGTTGGTAGGTGGGAAGACCTCCTCAAGAGTTAATGAAGGGATGGGGCAGAGCGCCCATCTGTAAGGATTTCAGACCTGACCACGGACCGAGAATTCATGCCACACACAATCTTGCTGAGGAAGGAAAGAAAGGAAGGCGTGGTTGTGGGTAGAGAAAAGGCATGTGAAGAGAAGTAGAGAATAGAGACGAAGCTCTCAAGTTCGAGGAAGAACTAAAATATCAACGTGTTCTGGTCGCAGGATGTGGCTAGCAGGGTTATGATACAGGATGGTAAACAAGGGTGCTTAGTGACCAAGGAGGTACTCAAGAAGGACTCCTTGCTTGGTATCGAGAAACCCGTTGCCAATATCCTGTCGGAGGAGGAGAGTAACCTTTGTCCCTAACTGTTGCTGAGCCGGAAGACAGAATTCTCTCTCAGAGCATCGTGTTCTAGTTCGGGGGTGGCTAGTGGTAAATCCATTAGGAGTGACTGAGCCTATGGTTGGGTGGAAACGAGCACCCCTTTCAACATTCACATCACATTCCTTGTTTCTGATAACTGTTTTCATACTTTATGTATTTAAATGGAATAATGAATTAATGCATGTATTTATCTATCTATAAATGGTTTCTGTATAGAATGACAGAGTTATGTATATGCATTTATCTTCTTGTGGACTCATGCTTCTGATTGATCATTTATATGCCCCATCTTAACCTTCGAGACGTCTTGGAATGTAAACCTGTAGGAGAGATGGGATAGAAAGTATTATGTTAGTCTGGCCCTATCTATTTGAAGAGGGTATCCCCTTCAAACTCCTTGTTGTGAGACCGAGATATCCTGCCCAAGTCCTTAACAATTTCATGATGAAGCTCAGGAAGGATAGCGAGCTTTAAGCCTCGAAAGGGAAGATCCTTTCATTTGGAAGATGAGCGGACGAGATCTGAACCTAAGGGAGCTAAGTCCTTCTGGCTTCAGAGCTCCGGAGGTTCAGTACCTCGAAGTATTATCGACCCTCATAGTCATGAACCGGCCGAAGGTGTCCGAGAATTACGGTTACCTGCAAGGTTCACCAACATTGGGCAGTTTCCCTAGTTGTTAGATGAACCGATCTTACCGACTAAACCGGGATCCAACTCCCCATCGCAAAGTAGCATGAGCCACCGATCGAGAATGTTCGAGCTTTCCCTCAGCCCTTAGATCTACACCGAGGCGACTTCGGTGGAGTACCACCTCGGGAGAATGGATATGTCATAGAATCAAACTCCTCGAACGTCGAAGTTACGAAGCGAAGGAGAGTCGTAGATCTATGGATATACGTGGTCGGATCTCGACTGTGAGATCGAAGGGATGTTAGAAGGTTGTCAAACTGAAGTGATGTGGCATAGTGATGTCACCCAGGGTGATGTGGACCCCAGTTTCATGTGCCACATGTCTCCCATATTCGTGAGTATCACATACCCTATAGACCCATTGGAATGTGACACGTGTCACCCTAACCCCTCCTACGTTTCAGTTCTTGGTATGTGCCCGCCTAACCAAAGTGGTTGGTGAAGTGACCGGAACTCCGGGAGACCGAGACTTCGAGACTCTGGAGGATTTGGGGTGTAGCGTTATAAAGAGACCCAAAGGGCCCGAAGGTCAGAACCACATGGCAAGCTTATGGAACTTTGGGAGTTCAGAACTCTAGAAGGTCTCGTTCGTAGACAGTAAGGAGGCGTTCAACGCCGAAGCGTCGATGTGTCGAATTCCCTGCTAGTTTGCATGTTAGACGCATTCGCATTAAACGAAGAGTGATTCCAGTCGTGGGAGCGGATGGTGGATGGACTCCCACCGTGGGTGAAAGAACTTGGAGACCATATGTGTGAGGTGGATTCATGTGTATGCCACGTGGCCCTCAACCAATGAACGCCCGAAGAACATTGGGAAGCCATATCTACCAACCCAAAGCTCATATTTGAGCCTGGTAGCAGTCATCTAGAACGCTACGGGTAAGTGGAAGAGGATAAATACCTCGGTCAGAGGATTTGAGATGTTAAGGAGAGTGAAATTTTGATGGCCCATCCCTAGGAAAGATACTCAAGGGTCGGATCTGTTACAAATTGTTATCATAGCATGATTACAACACTTGGACTGATTGGGCTCATGAACGAGTTGCATAAAAACCATATTTAAAGGACTTGTAAGGGTGACACCCTATCTTACCTCTTTCCTAAAGAGTCCGGTTAAAATTTTACTAAAGAAAGGAATGAAATTTTCTATTGTTGTGTGTATTTAAGAAATATGAATTGTGTGTCATTCATGAACTAATAGAATGATTGGACCACAGTAAGTGTTTTGTTAGCACTCAAGAAGTCAGTAAATCACAAGAAAAATACAATTATAGAGGATGGTGACGTTCCATGAAGTGGGGGATGGCTCCCACAATAGAGACGAAGAATATAACAAAAGGAGGGTGGTGGAAACCCCTCCAGATCTGGTTGAAACTGTAAGGAGCCTCATGGACAAATTATAGAGTTGTAAGGTTGACAACGAGAGATTGATAAATGAGAAAGAAAAACAAACGGAAATTAATGCAGTCTTATTAAAGAGCTTATCTGATAAACAGAGGAAGCTGCAGCATGGACCCACAACCAATCATGTGGACCGATGACATACGAAGAGAAGTCAAAGTCCACTTAAGATATGAAAACGTGGTCCCATAAGTGGCCACACTAGAAGCAGTACCTCGAGGAAGGCCCAACCTGGAGGTAGGGGACAGTCATCGGGAGAGCCCTCTAGAAAGAAAACTGGAAACTTCGAGAGATCTTCTAGTAGCAAAGCTAGCTCACATTCTCAAAGGAAAGGAAAGAAGTGAAAGTAGTCCAAAATTTGTAATCCTGAAGAGTTCAAGAAAGACAAACCACCCTCTTTCAATGGAGAGATTAAGAAAGGGGAAGAGGCAGAAGCTTGGCTGCTTAATTTAAAGAAGTACTTCAGAGTCCATGACTACTCTAAAAACTTGAAGGCTAAAATAGTCGTCTTCAACCCGAATGGGAAGGCTTCCATTTGGTGGGAAGACCTTAGGAATATGAAAGGGATCCATGATAAGGACTTATCATTGAAACAATTTGAGAAATACTTCAAGAAGAAGTATCTGTAAGAGAAATACTTTGATGGGAAGACTAAGGAGTTCTACGAACTCATGCTGGGAAAGTGCACCATAGAGGAATATATCAATAAAGTCCTTGAACTGATAAGGTATGTACCCTACATAAAGGATGAAAAAGTAAAAGTGCAACGATTCATTAGTGGATTGCCTCAGTCCTATCGGAACAGGATTGAGTTTGACGAGCCAAAGACCTTAGAAGATACTATCTGAAAGGCAAGGTATTGTTATGAATAGTTCGGGAATCAGATGGAACCTCGCGAGGACTAGGAGAAGAATAATAGTTCGGGATTCAAGAAGAAGGGGTTAAAATCCTCAAGATTTAAGAACTACGGGAAGGGTTCTAGGATGAGCCTTCCTACTAGAAGTGTGTACTAACATAATTTCCCCTCCAAGAGTGGAAATAAATCTTTTGGAGAAACCCCAGGAAAGACTGATAACCCAAAGAAAGAACCCTTGAAATGTTTTGGTTGTGGAGAAGAACATATATTGAGGGATTTTCCACATAGAAAACAAAGAAATAGGAGATTTTACAACATTCAAGAAGCTACCACAATCAATGACGTGGATAGGAGCATGCCATGGATTTATGCAGCCTTGGATAATAAACAAGCCAACCACCAAGCTTCAGTGGTGGAGATGGAAGGTATGATTGTCAACCATCTAGTCTCTATTTTGATTGGCACTGGTTCTAATTTGAGTTATGTGTCCCCTCGGACTATTTATAAGTGTAAACTGCAACCAGTTAGACATGTTAATCCATGGTTGGTACAACTAGCCACTAGAACCAAAATAAAAGTAGCAGAGGTCATACCCGATTTCCAATTCATTATGGATGGATTGCCCACCCAGGCCACCCTTAACATACTTCCCCTAGGATCTTATGACCTCACTTATAAAACCAAATTGGATTGTTACCATAAAAATTTGGAGTGTGGAAATGAAGAAGGGAGAAAAATAACCCTACAAGGGATTCAGAGGCCTATCTCAGTGAGACGAATATCAACCCTTCAAATGAAAAGGTATTGCAGGAAGGGATGTCCTCTATATGCAATACAAGTGTTGGAATCTATTGAGGATGAAAAACCAAACCTAGAGTACCACCCCATATTAAGAGAGTATAAAGACGTGTTTCCAAAAGAGGTACCCGGTCTACCTCTGAGAAGAGACATTGACTTCTCCATAGAACTTGCATCAAGAGCAGTGTTAGTGTATAGAACGCCCTATAGGATGAGTACTCCATATCTAGTTGAGCTCAAGTTATAGCTAAAGGAGATGATGGAAAAAGGCTACTTATGAACCAGCGTGTCTCCATGGGGAGCACCAGCCTTGTTTGTGAAAAATAAATATGGCACACTCTGACTATGCATAGACTATAGACAACTCAATAAGACAACCATAAAGAACAAGTATCCCTTGTCAAGAATCGATGACTTGTTCGACCAATTAAGGGAGTCTTCCATTTTCTCAAAGATTGAGTTAAGGTCTAGATACCATCAAGTCCGAATCAAGGATGAATACATCCACAAAACAGCCTTCAGGACAAGGTATGGTCACTATTGTTGGTTGTGGAGCCTGATTATCTTCCTGATTCAGAGGTCTTTTGTTTTCAGCCGTGCAGAGGGGGGTTACCCCCTCTGTGGTGTTCGGGGGGTCTTTTGTAAATGTATATTGTAATTTCATTGTAAATATGGACCGTTCATTATAAGGTCGTAGATCTAACGGTAGAAATTATGTTAGGGTTTTTTTCCCTTGAAGGAAACCCTTTGTTATGAGGGAAATTGATTGCGGCTATATATAATATAGAAAATACCGTATTCTGAGATTAGAGACTGTGAGAGAAACAATAGGAAGTTACAACGAGTTTTTTGTAGGTTGTATCCCTTCATATGCTGGATAATAATAAAGGAAGGTCCTAGAAATTTCTCTGGTGGACGTAGGCCACACTGGGTGAACTACGTAAATCTGTGTATCTATTGTATTGTGTATCTTCTGTGTTTTGTTTCCGCATTTGTTTTATTTTATTGCTCCACAATCCTGTTTTTCCAACAACTGGTATCAGAGCGAAAGGTAACTCACATGAAAAGAGGGTTATGGGTTCGAGTGGGAGCAATGGCGGAAGATGGAAAGTTTAGGGTCGAGAAATTTAACTGCCAAAACTACCAGTTATGGAAGCTGCACATGGAAGATTATTTATATCATAAGGATCTATTCCTACCATTGGGCAGGATAGCAAAGAAGTCGGTGGCTATGAAGGACGAAGAATGGGACATTCTTGACAAAAAGGCTCTAGGAACGATATGACTGAGCCTGGCAGCGTCAGTGGCTTTCAATATTTCGAAAGAAAAGACAACGAAGGCTTTGATGGACGCATTGGCTAAATTGTATGAAAAACCCTTGACGTCCAATAAGGTATTTATAATGAAGAGATTATTTAATATGAAAATGTCAAAAGGTGGGTTTGTTGCAGATCATTTAAATGATTTTAATACGGTTACTAATCAACTAAGTTCTGTAAAAGTGGACTTTGATGATGAGGTCAGGGCTCTTCTAATCTTGTGCTCATTGCCAGAAAGTTGGAACGGCTTGGTCATG
>SNQJ01S0088234.1:12560-24697 GCA_010110895.2 Picea sitchensis
GGTACATATTGATGAGTCATAGTTGATGAGTAGTTGATACATGATTGGTACATACTTGGTACATGGTTGGATGCACTTGTTAGTAGTATTTTTGACACATGGTTTATGAATGATGTAGCATACTTGTATTGGTATATTATTAGAAACACATATTGATCTAGGTGATGATTATGAGTTGTTGTGTTAGGCTTGGTTGATGCACATATTTGAGATTTGTCTTGGTGATTGATCTTGGTGAGTAGATATGATTTGGTTGATAATATTGATGAGACATGTTGTTGTGATAGGTTGTTTGGAAAGTTTGTTGTGATAGTTTATTCATACATTTTTGGTGCATGGTTGATGCACTTGGTTATGGTAGAGGTTGACTACAGGTTTTTTGGTATAGGTTAGTGTTGGTTGATGCACTTGTTTATGGTACAGGTTGATTACAGGTTGAGGTACAGGTTGATTCATAGTTGATGCATGGTTCATGTTATTGGTATAGGTTGTTTGGTGTAGGTTGATTGGTACATGTTTACAATAGTATATCTCAAAGTGATAGTGTGACAATGGTTCCATCATTATACTTATATACCAGGGTGGTTGGATGGGGCAAGGACAGGTGGTTTTAGCCACCTTCCAATTGTAGTCAGAGAACATAGGAGGTTGTAGCCTCCTTCTAGTTGTAGCCAGAGAATTGGGGATTTGGAGCTTACCTCAGGTTGTAGCCTGAGAAACTAGGGGGTTGGAGCCTCCTTCCAGTTGCAGGTGGAAAACAAAGGAAGTTGGTGCTTCCAATGAATTTAATTCTTAAATACATATAAGAAAAAAATTTATGTGGTTTTCTCCCACTTTGGGTTTCCACGTAAAACACTGGTGTACTATGTATGTGTGCGATTTCTCTTTTGTTCATTGTTTATTTACACTGAAACTATTAGATGATAATGCTACATTGATATAACACTTGCATTTTATGGTGAAAAAGGATTATATTCCTCTATTACTCACTCACCCCCCTTCTCAGTAATCCAACAATTGGTATCAGAGCCGGTTCCTTCAAGAAATAGTTTAACCAATGGAAGGAGATCATGGATTATTCTGAGAATGAAGTATCGATGTTTAATGGTCAGAATGGTTTTAAGTATGAGATGTGGAGCAAAAGGACGAAAGTAGTTTTATAGGCCCGCATGGACATTATATTTGGCTATTAGTTGTTACAGGATATGTTAGTTCAAAAAGGGTAAAGACTACAACCAATAAGGAATTGAAGAAGAATAACAAAATAGCAATGGATTTCATCTAGGAAGGATTACCTAATCTGATAAGAGAAAATGTTGGTAAATTTTCATCATCCAAATAACTTTAGGATAAGTTACATGACATATATTCTTCACCCATCGCAGATTTAGAAAATGCCAAAGAAGATGCATATACAAAACAAGAAGAAAGATGTTCATCATGTTAGACAGATTCAGAAGAGGAAGAATATGAAGAAGCATAAGTTGATTACAGAAAAAAATTGATTAGTACAATTGAATATCTAAAGAAATAAAGAGAAGAAAACAAGTCATCCAAGAAATAATTGATGAAGCAAAAGGAAAGTGTTCAAGGTTTCGAAAAATATCAGCGATTCATCAAGAATTTAAGATCTCAACTAGAAGAGGCTAGAAGAATTGAAGAAACTGTAGAATATCAAAATAAATGTTTAGAATCCAACATAGCAACACAAAAGGAAGAAGCATAAAAGAGAGAAAATACACTGATGGATCATCTCAAGGAAAGAACCAATGACTTAAACCAACTTGAGGAAGAGTTTGGTCAAGAAGAGAAAAGACTGGAAGAATAAATAATTACATTGAAAATCCAACTTGAAGAAGCAAAGAGAACATAAGAGGTGATGAAGTCTCATATAATGAAGAAAGAAGAAGAGGTTGAGAATATTGAATAATAAGTTGTCACACTAAGAGTCAAAATCGTCAATCTCAACAAGAACGTTGAAGAGACAGAAAAATCCACTTCAATTGTAGAGAATGAAGAGAAACACTTTATGTTTCTAGAAAAGAAGAATGAAGAAAATATAAAGAGTTATGCAGAAGTAATCAAAGGAAGGAATCATGGTCAACCATAATCTACAAAAACTAATAAAGATACATCTTCAAGAAGACCATCCATGTTCAAGCCACAAAGAAGCTTCAATCATGATCATCATCAATCAAGGCAGAAATTCAGAAGGACTACACCACAAAGAAGATCATTCACTCCCAGCTACGCAAATTTATTTTATGGTCATTGTTTTTATTGTACTAACTTTGGACATAAGGTTGCAAACTGCAGGGATTATAAAAGAAATGTTCAAGAAAGAAATTCCTATGTGGCGCCATGTAACATTGAATGTTACAAATGTTATAACTATGGACACATAGCTCGTGATTGTAGAAGCATGATCGATACTTCCATGAACGAGAACACTAATATCAGATATAAGAAAGTATGGATAAGAAAACAGGAAGAAAAGGTGAACAAAGACTGGGTCCCAGAGATCGCAAGATTGACAATAAAACGAGATGAATAAAAATCTACAGAGAAAAAGAAGGATGTCAGATATAGAAAGGTTTGGAAAATAAATGAAAGAAAAGAAGTACAAGTAAATACGGAACAGGTTCAAGAGATTCTACTTTTAGGTATTGTAGTGAAAGATGAATCCATAGATAGAAAGAAAGAAGTCAAAGCTCAGAGAGATGATGATTCTACCAATGAAGATGATGATGAATACACATGAGACAAGGAATTGTTCTCAGCCATTCGGCTTAGAGACTCCCATGAAATATGAATATTAGATAGGGGGAATCTATGCGATAGCTGTGATAGACCAAAGAACCATCCTTCGAGCATCTTACATATTTTGAGAAGATGGATCCAGGGCAGTCAGTTAGCATAAGTACAGTTTGATAGATTAATCAAGACTTCATGATAGTACAATGATGAATGGGTCAACATTATGGACAGTTGCGCAAGTAGATTCTTGGAAAACATGGAAAGAGATGGATTTGTAAGAATACTTGGCAGGTTTGGACAGATATATGAAAGTGGACGAGAGAATGGATTCATAGATTGGTTCAGAGAGTGGTTCAAAGACAAAGGAGCATTATCATAATGGATGATAATTAAATAGGAAATGGATCAAACAATGCTAATGGATTCCAAATTGACAGATATTTTTTGGACACATGTAGTGCATACAACAATTCACATTCAAAACAAAGCAATTCACATAAACAGAAATGAAAAAACTCCCTACGAACTATGGAAAGGAAGCGCAAAAAACAACCTCTACATCAAGGTAACTCAAGGTAGTATTTTATTAATTGAAATTTATGTTGATGATATTGTTTTGGAAGTACTAATGATAGGTTAAGCCATAAATTTTCAAAGGATAACCATGTGTATCTCGTGCAATCATCAATAAACAAAAGAAATAAAAATGCACCTCCTAAAGACCTAGTCTGCATAGGTCCACAAACATCAATATTCACAAGATCTAACACATCTCTCTTTTTTCTATCAGGATTAGAGGGGAATTCATCTTTGTGCATCTTTCCTAATGCACACCCTTCACAAGAAACATTTTCATTCTTCAACATGGGAAGTCCTTCAACCATATTATGTTTCTGTAATAACATTAAATAAGGATGATTGATGTGGCCATACCTTTAATGCCAAAGACTCTCAGTTGGCATAGTTGCAGAAGTCAATGTGTGATGTTCTTTCCTGGTAACATCAAGCTTGTACAATCCTCCTGCTCTGAATCTCATTGCAACAGTTCTATATTGGTCTAGCAGATCCTTCACTGTATAATAATTCTTGAAGAATTCAACCTTCAAGTTATGATCTATAATGGTGGACACACAAATCAAATTTTTCTTTATCCCTGGCACATACACAACATTGCAAATGTGACGAACAATACCATTCAACAATGTTACTGGAATGTCTCTGTATCCCTTGATCTAATGAGCGCGGTCATCTCCAAGATATATGTTGGCTCCATTATGTGTTTCTTTAAAATTATCATACGACTTCTTATTACATGTCATATGTACTGATGCTTTAGAATCCACAAACCAGGCATCAATATCATCCATTTCGGCAGACAAAGCAACATTGGACACAAATAGTCTAAGATCCAGTGAATCAAAATTCGGTGGTTCATCAATATTATCACTAGCAATAAACAATATGAGATTATTATTTGAAGATTCTTCTACATAATGACCTAAATGTGTTCTAGGTTTATTCCTAGCCTCATCACTCTTCTTCTTATGACAGTCTTTAATAAGATGTCTAGGTTGACCACAATAAAAAAAACTCTTTGACTCATTCCTGTTAGATTGCATACCTTGATTCGGCCTTGGAGATTGTCTTCTCTGTGATGAACTACCTCCTCTGCCTCTTTCTCCTGATCTCCCTCTCGCGGATCTCTTATTTGACCACAGTGCCAAATCTGAATTCTGAGGCTTCAAATTTGAGCGCCTCTCTTCCTCTTGCAGCAAAATACCTGTCAGTTCTTAAAAAGTAAGAGGTTTCTCCCTTGCTGTGAGACCTTTTATGAATATCTGATAGTCTTCTAGCATACCATTTAAGGTAATTGCAACAAGGTCAGTGATGGAAACTGTTTCTCCTATATTTCCTAGCTTGTCTTTCACCTCTTTAATGCGACCTAAAAATGAAATAACATATTCATTTCCATCCATCTTAATGCCTAGCAATTTAGTTTTCACAAACATAATACGATTTGTGTTGCTAGTTTCATATAAACATTTAAGAGTTGTCTATGTTTAAGCAGAAGTTTTAGCTTCTCTAATATGTGGAATTATGCTATCTTTCACAGACATACGCAACAATACATTCGCCTTGTTTTCACGCTTCTCCTAATCTTGGATTCATGTTGTTGTCACACCTGCAGCCGCATCTGGTTTCTCTTCAATTCCCTTTGCAATGGTCCACACACCATATCCCTCCATTAGGGTCTGCATTTTGAATTTCTAGTTAATGAAATTTGTGCCATCTAATTTGTTGGCTTCGTTGAGGTAGGTATTTGCTCTCGCATTCTCCATCTCTACAAGTGTCTGCTTGTCCAACTAGACATTGGATCCTTGTATCACCAAACACACTTCAATCTTGAAGGCGGTGAATCACCAAGAATACAGAAATAACCTCAGCACACCCTTCCTCTCTGGGTGTCTGTGCTGGATTTCTGAATGCCCAAACGTTTTTTTTCATAAAAACAAATGTCCACACAATAAACCTCACAAATGATAAAGTTTATACCTCACAAAATATCCACTTAATAAAAAGTTTATACCTCACAAAATATCCACTTTATAAACTTTGTACCTCACTCACAAATGGTAAAGTTTATACCTTACAAAAAAATCCACTTGAATAAAACGTTCATAACTCCACCTCACAATTTATGATCCTTCATCCTTAAATGGAATTTGACTCCAACGAATTTATCTCTCGACAAAGGGCTTCAAATACCAAACTTTCTGTCATATAAAAGGAATTATGCACACAGAACTTGTCCCACGAATATGATAAAGATAACGATTACTTGTCGATCATACCACTTCCCGCAAGCTCACAGACTTGCTCACGGCCCTCCTGCCTCGACCTGCTATCACAGATCGGCCCCAAAGACTCACGCTTCTCAAAACAAAATGGTTGACGCTCCTCAAACTATGAAAGGGTAGCGCTAGCGCTCTTCTACAATGAAGATGGGGGCATTGGTTAGAGTTGGCAACACTCTCTACGTGTGGAAGGGGGAGTGTCGGTGCCCTAGCGCTCTACGAGACATTCAATGGGAGTGCTCGTCATCCAAAAAAATCAATTTCGCAAGTGTGAGAGTGCCAGTGTTCCTCTAACACTGCAAAGGGAGCGCTAGTGATTTTTCTAAATCAATTCGAGATCTTGCACTTTGGATTTCGCATCAGGGAGTTGGTTCTCTCAGATCTCCAACACAACTCTCATACCAACTTATAATTAGGAGAAACCACACCAGTGAGGCTATGCTCACAATCTATTATTCAATGAAGACAAATTACATCATAATATAGGAATTGGTTCTACTTAAGCGGTTACAACAAACACCAGGAAAATAGGATCTACATTAAACAAAAGTAGAGTTCAACTACGAAACTAACTAGTGCTCCATTATTTCCAAGTTTTTAATGGTTCAAAATTTCAATTACATAAGTGTAGCATAAGGTATATCGATCGGAAAAATCATGCCTTGTTGTAGCATAAACATACATATCCCAACTCACACACATTGTGAAATCTTTCACCTATTTT
Organism: Picea sitchensis; assembly: GCA_010110895.2. NCBI lineage: Eukaryota > Viridiplantae > Streptophyta > Pinopsida > Pinales > Pinaceae > Picea > Picea sitchensis. Next base: position 18,897 of record SNQJ01S0088234.1, read on the forward strand.
ATGATTATGTTTTCAATGATTAAATTATTTTAAATAATTAATAATTGTGGAAAGAAATCAATTTGGATGTGTAGAAAGTTTGTTTAAAGGAATGTTGTGGTAGTGGTGTTGTGTTTTTTTTTTTCTTTTAAACTTGGTTTTGGGTTGGAAATGAAAATGGTTTATTTGAAAATTGCTCACTTAGTTTTTACACATGGACTCCCAACTCTGCTCCAAGGTTACTTGGTTTGTTTACATTCTCAACATTGAAAAGTCATTCAAGAACATTTTTACATGAATATCAATAAAATTGTATATATTACCTTAGAAACAAAAGTGACTAAATGTTATTTTATCAAATATTTTTGAATAATTATTAAACTAAAAACATATTTCTTAAACTAAATTATATCTCCATAAAAAAAAAAATATAATTTAAAAAAAAACAATTACTTTATATTTTATCAAATTACTTAAAAATAAATCTTAAAAAACCTTTCAAATTAAATTATATCTCCATCAAAAAGCCATAGAGAAGAGGATGTAAATTAAAAAGGAAAAAAACAGTATGACAAGTAAACCTCTCTCATAAGATGTGATAAAGATTTAAAAAAAAAACTTTTAACAAATGAATACTATTTTTGGTAAAAAAATGGGGTTAAATTATGCATTAAATAGTATTCATTTACAAATTATTATACAATTCAAAGTCATGTAATTCAAAATTATTAAATATTATATTTTATTTCATTATAAAAAATAAAAAATTTAAAACCTGAACAGTAGGAGGAGCAGATTTTGAACATCGTCGTTGTTTTTAACGACGTGGAGCCATAAGTCGCATTTTACCACAAGAGCGACGCGTCCAGCCAATTACAGATGAATTTTTCATTAATCTATTTAATGAGATGGACGTGAACAGGTAGAGTTGGAGGAGCAGATTTTGAATTTCATTGTTGTTTAGTAACGCTGTGGGGCCATAAGTCACATTGAATTCCTGTGTAGTTTATATATAGCTACTGTAGTCCACGCAACGCAATACCTGCAAGTCTTGTCTTTATTCGATTAGCGTGTAATCTGGTGCTATTAATTATTGCTTGAAAGTGGAATGGCAGCCCAATTTGTATCTATATTCAAGTTCAGTACTTGCATTCTGGTCTCTACCTAAAGCTTTTAGAAAAATATGAAGGAACGCCGGCGCTTGAAGCTTCCTCGGTCATTCATTCATTCCAAGCATTTCAGGCGATTTGGGTACGTTGCCACTATTATTTTCTGGGAATTGCATTCGAAGCCAGGAAGATTTCATGGATTTTCAAATTCCTTTGTTTTTCTGTGTTGTTTTAGGGTTTGTAAGAACCATAAAAATATCCATTGAGATATAATCAAATTTGATTTTATTAGCTTCATAATCACGTGTATTTTTTGTGTTTGTGAGTGAGAATGCAGGATTCAAATGAGCTCTCTAAACTGCATATAGTGAAGATATATGTTCAGCCTGAAAGGAATACAGGAGAATTGACAAGAGGAGAATGTTTGTGAAGACCTAATAAAGCTTCCATGCAATAGCTGTGTTTTGTTTCTGTTTTTAGTTTTGAAGGAATGGGAAACTATTTGGAGAATTTGTTTTACAGTCTGAAATCGAAGATAAAAAGGTTGAGAGTGAAGAAGGCTTACAGAAAAATTGATAAGACTGCCAGCATGCGAATGGAAATTGAAAGCAAACGCGCAAAGAAGATCGCCGAAGCCCTAGAGCAGGCTGACCAGATTGCCCATATTGCTCTTTGAATATAAATAAATAAATAAATATATGCATGAAATTATTTTCGCGTATCCAGGCTTTGAAGGTTTGATTATTCGGACGACCCAAGCAGTAGATAGGCTTATGGACGGAGGTCAGTATTTGGTTTGGCCTTTGAGTATTATCTTCTGCTTTTGTATATGAAGTTATAATAGTTGACTCTAATTATGCTAATGGGCGGGCATTACTCTCTGGTAGAATATGGAAAGATTTGTCCTTGTAATTTGCTTTGTGCATGTGTAAATAGCTTGAGAGGAAGAAGTTACTTGGAAATTTTTTGTATTATATAAATAGTTTATAAAGTACTTGCACTGTAGAATTAATTTAATTCATAAATTTACTCATTTTATTTAAGGTAATTTAAACTAAATTAAGTACAGTGAAATCAATTAATGATATTAAAAATAATTTATTAATTATGAACATTTTTCATATTGATTATCAACAAATGATTTCTATGATTTTTAAATTGTTGGGTTAACTTTCCTTTGGACATAAAGTGATTAAGATAACTTTGATTAGGTTATTGATGGGTTTACACTAGGTGGTTTACACTCCCATGGTATTTGTTCATGGTGTTACATATGATGAAACCTATTTAATAGCTTGGAATACTAGGTTGTAGAATGATTCATGTTGGTTGGGTGTAGGCTTGAGTGCATGATGGATGCCAAAAAAATGGGCTTGCTTCTCATTACTCATGTTAAAAGCATGACTTTGAAAGTGTATTGTAATGGTTGTTATTGTTGAGAAATACATTGAGTTTGCCTTGGAGTGTGGAGTTTTTTTCTCATAGAAGGGTTTCCCTCGTAAATATTTTTGTCTATGTGTTTGTTTGTGTGCTATTTCTCTCTCTCATTTTTAACATCCAATATCATAGCTAGTTTTGCCTTGACTCTCTCGTGAGAGTGACCTAGGAGTTTCTATAATGATGGATTCACCATGGGTTGCTTGGATTTATAAGACGAGGAGAGAATGGGATCATCAGATCAAGTTTCAAAGTCTTGTGGTGAGACCCTTGGACATGTTAAAAATAAGAGAGAGAAATAAAACACAAAGATACTAAATACAATTTGTTAATTATGAACATCTCTCATATTGATCATCCAAATCATCCCCATGTTCTTTAAATATAGATAATGGACCAATTGATTGTTAAGCCACAAACCAAGTCGTGTTAATATTAAGGAGAGATTGAATTATTTGATTGAGCATGTGTATGACATGATTATGGCCATCAAATTAATAAAGTACAAAAGCTAATATATAAATGAGGGACTGTTGGCAGCCAATTCACTTTTTCTATTATCCTATAAGCTGCCTACACCTATGTCTTGCAAACATCAAATTTTGTTGCAATTTTCAAATAGACAACATTTTCATTTCCGACGACATTTGCACATTTGTCTTCGTTAAGTTTTCACGACTGTAAGCGTGAAAATTTATTCTTTCGAAGTTACATTTCGATCATTGTCTAAACTGTCGTAATCTTTTTATTGATATGCCTACTGCGCTTATCTTTTGTTTATCGTTATGTGGCTGGAAAGACTTTCGATCTATGTTCATTGAACATTCTTTTGTTGATTGTATAAATTGATTTTATTGAGTTTGTAAGGCATTGAGCATTTGGATTTACACTTTTTATGACTTGCCTGATCTTTGTTTCTGCATAGGGGTTATTGTTAATTTTGTTTATATATATTATATAATCCTTATGTTAAATTTTTATAACTTTCGGCTTGTCAACTATTATGAATATCGTTTGGCACCTTGGTTAATTGTTCGATCATATACATTGGCGCCTAGTTGGTTTATGGATGTTTGATTTATATGTCGGATGTTTGAACACCATGGCATAACATTTGCGTGTATACACATTGGATTTCATTGGTTGTACGCATGACTTAATGGTTGAACTATTATCATGGATTGAACAGCTATGAAACTTGGCGGTTGTACTTGGGTAATGAATATTATGCATGGCAGACTCCACCACCCTCGCATGCACGCATTTATGCTTATCCCTTTTTGCTCGTTCATTGTTTTGGTTCAGGTAGCTCTGTTACTGTGTGTGTTGGTGAATTCAAACCCTTACCATGCTTTCAGTCCATGGCACCCGTCGTGCGAGTTGAACCCAATAGCAAGGTCGAGGAAGTGCCATGGACATTGTTGTTTCAATCGCGCAAAATCACCTCCTGTGATAGAGGTATGCCCGTGACTAGGCTTAAACAACGATGGCACGATTTATTAATGATAATCAAGCAGTTTGTGACCTCCGAAGGTCGATACGGGTTAGTGTTCCTCTACCACCTGCGTCTATTGATGATTTTTATAGGGTATCCTCTAAACATGCCGTTCTATTTGCATCGGAGCTTGTATAATATGTTTAAAAAGTTTAAGAGGCACCAGGTTGACAAGAGCCTATTTCATCATGGGCTTATAAAGCTCATGGTTGTTTATCATCTGAGTTTGTTGGGTGATAGTTGGAAGGCTTTCATCGCCCGTAATGGATTTGAAGACACGGACCCTGTACAGGTTGATAAACCTGTGGTAATTGAAAGCAAGCCCGAACCGCCGGTACCCTTGCACCTCCTACTGCCTAAACCCTCGGCCTACCTTCTTTTTGACCTACCCAACACTGTAACTAAGAGTTCAGAGGCCATTAAACAACCTATGAGAAAGAACAAAACCAAGGAAAACATTGCTGCAAATGCCAAAGGGAAAAGAAATGCCTGGCTCATTTCACGGATAGCAAGGAACAAGCCAAAATCCCCTGTTGAGCCAAACCCTATCGTCTTGAGTGAGGATTCTGATTTGGATATTGAGCATTTTTTGGCGAGCGAATACCCCTATTCACAAGGTTTATGTCCCGAACCCCCTTATGATTTTGTATCAAACCTACCCCCCTGCCTAAAGGACAACCCTAACTACCCGGGTATTGATTTGCCTCTTGAAACCCTCGACCATTCAGCCAAACCCTTGCCTGCTCTATCTAAACCTACATAGTAACCCTGTGACCATTGCAATTCATTGTTAGAGAGATATTATATTGATGTGCCGATACTCCAATCAAAGATTCAATCTTTGGAAGACCAGAGTGTTGTGCTAACCAGTCAAAAAGCCAAGCTCCAAACGATGGATAAAAAGAAAAAGACAACCGGCTCCATCCTGTTCAAAAACGTGGAATCAGCCACGGCTGTTGTAAATTCAAAGTTGGCATAATCAAGTGGTCTCGTCGCTACACAAGTATGGAAAATTTGATATTGTTTTGTTTTGCAAATAATCTAGGTTGATATAACGATTTGAATTCAGTTTTAAACGGTTCTGTTCACATCTTGAATGGCTCTGTTATATTGCGTGCATTCTATATATAGCTTTACTTTGAATAAAATGAAATTTCGATTCGATATGCGATTTGATTATTCCCGGTATAGAAATCAATAGATTTGATTGGATTTGAGTGATCTTCGTTTGAATTTGTTTGATTGTTTGCCTTCAACTGAATTGGTTTGTATCCAATTTGAAAAGGGAATTTTTCATATTCAGTTTAGAACACAATCTTGCTCGGATTTGATTTGGTTATGATCCTTATGCTATGGTTGAGTGATCCGTAGGATCTTTTAAATGACTATGGTTGAGTTTTAATCTTGCATGTATTGATTAACCATTTTGAGAATTTAGTGAAAGAATGAGGAAAGAAGAGGATTATAATAGTCAAATACACATATGCAGATCTGAAATAACATAGTTACCAACTTAATGAGAACTCTCTAGAGTTCTCGTTTTTGTAGGGGTTGCATTTTTACCCTCGTTTCAAAAAGTGGTGCTACCGGTAGCACCCTTTTCTTGGAGGTGGTTAAAATTGGGACTTGTTTGAAACCGCGCCCTTGACATTACGAGCAAAACCCTGACAAAACCATGAAATTGACCCTCAAATCGAAAAGTGTTGCTACCAGTAGCACCATTTTTTTTTTGAGTTAAAATTATGACCTAAGTGACATTGTGGCATTGACAACTTGCACCA
>SNQJ01S0088234.1:30087-41812 GCA_010110895.2 Picea sitchensis
TACCCAAAACTGGTTGCTTCCGTTCTAAATAATCTTCATACAAAACTGTCACCATCTCCGACATAGCATGGAATGTTTTCCGGAACTCTTTCTCATCTTGAGAAATCCCTTCGTCCGATGCCATCTTCTCTTTGAAAGAAGATCTCTTTCTCAATCCAATTAATGGATTCTCTGNATTACCCAAAACTGGTCGCTTCCGTTCTAAATTATCTTCATACAAAACTGTCACCATCTCCGACATAGCATGGAATGTTTTCCGGAACTCTTTCTCATCTTGAGAAATCCCTTCGTCCGATGCCATCTTCTCTTTGAAAGAAGATCTCTTTCTCAATCCAATTAATGGATTCTCTGCAACAAGCTCACCTTCACCACGCTGTAGCTTTTCCCTCGTTAACATGCAACTCAAATCCAAACATAAACTAGCTCTGATACCACTTGATCCGTAGGATCTTTTAAATGACTATGGTTGAGTTTTAATCTTGCATGTATTGATTAACCATTTTGAGTATTTAGTGAAAGAATGAGGAAAGAAGAGGATTATAATAGTCAAATACACATATGCAGATCTGAAATGAATAAAATACAGCAAACCATAAAAACGCGGGTTGATAACGGAGTTCGGCACAACTTTTGCCTATGTCTCTGGGCCTTTTCTCTGTGGGGGAGGCTTCTTTATTTCTGATCAAATGCTCAAAATTACATCTCTGCAATGTAGAATGGCTACAATACTGATCTGGTCTTGTTCTCCCAGATCTCTAGAACCCTGCAAAGAAAACGACATGCAAAACGGATGCTCCAAGCTCCCAGAAACGATCTGATAGCGTCTCCACCTCAAAGGCTTCCCTGCATCAAACCGACTTTGGCTTGGCTTTTATTCAACATAACTCTGCTCTGAATGACTCTCCATGGCCTCAAACAGGCCTGGTTTATATAGCCTTGGAGTTGGTTTCACATCCCCAACTTCCTCCAAGAATTTGGCCTCCAAAAATGCCCAATATCCCCCAAAAATGGAGAAAATCTATTAAAAATAGGCATGGTTACAAGAAAAAACCAAATACATTATATAAAAACCCACTTTATAAAATAAATCAGGCATAAGCCCCCTGCACCTGCGCGCACTCCTCTATTTTCGGTCATATGGGATGGCATGTGGCTGAGCGCCCATGCACTGGCCCTTTCTCATAGGCTCCCGCTCCCGGTTCCTTGGCGCTTTGCATGGGACCTCGGGCTATCCGTTACAACCCCCATGTTTTTTCCACGATAAGAGCCGGGTCATATGGCGTATTGATAGGACCACGGGTCCGTTTGTTATAACAAATACCGCGTGCATTCGTTGGATTAAGCCCCCAGTTTTGGGTGTGGTCGCATGGTGTTTGTATTCGCGCCGAGGGCTGGGGCCAAGCCCCAGCTCTTTTTGCCGCCGGCCAAAAATTCATTTAAAATTAAATATATTTTATGCCATTTTGTTAATAAGTTCCACCGTGGGGGCGGGCAGTTAGCCCAGCCCCGTCAGTCCATACGTCCACCAGAGGTCACAGGTTCGACCCTCGGCGACGACCAAAACAATTTTACAAAGAAAGCTTTAAACCAATGACGGGGTGCCACATGGCATCCCTTGACTGGGCCACGTGGCACCCTTACCAACCAATCAGAACATGCCATGTGTCAACCTGTGATTCGCCCACGTCAAACTGCCGAGTCATCTACCGTACTGCCACATTGACCTGCTACGTCATCCCTACCGTACGCTCTGTCAGCCTACCACGTCAGCTGCTGACGTCACCCTGCCACGTGTCACCCTTTCAGTGGTGACACGTGTCACCTCAGGATTAGTCCAACCGTACGCCCATTCGTCCAAAAATGCATGCCACGTGTCACTCCCTGGAGCTGCCACATGTCCCCTATACGGTCCTGCCACGTTTCGTCTTCTAGAGCCACCATGTCAGTTGCACGGCCCTGCAACATCAGCTGTACGGACCTGCCACGTGGACTGTACGGACTGTACAGTCATCCCCTTTTTTGCCTGTTTGACTTTTCGGAAAGAACGCGATATCTTCTCCATACAGACTCCGTTTGACAAAGTAAATATACCACCGGAATCAAGAAGACGAGACGGACACAATGGCACAGGTTTCATCGCATTCCGAGCACTTTCATTTTTGAGCAATTTTCAAGCCCTATCAGGCTTCTAGATCCGATTTCGGATCATTGAGTTTGATTGTTATGATTTGCTCGGATCCGATTTCGTTATCATTGGTATGCTATGACTGGTAATTGTTTTCGGAAATATACTTGTTACGATGTTGTGTCGTGTGATGTTCTATCTTTGATTGTTTCCAAGTTAAGGATAATGACTCTGTCTCTTTTATGAAAACATTACGCTCAAATAACATTCGCGTCCGAATTGGAAATGAACCCGAATCACAACAACTGTGTGAAAATCTTAGCTAAATCAATTCGCTCTGTTCTAATTTAGCAATTTTGTCCTGTGAGTCGAGTTCAGATTAAAATTGATACTCTCTATTTTAAATTTATGAAATGGTCAAACTCTGTTATGATTCGTTTGATTGAAACGATTGTGATCAAAATTTAATCGATCTTGTTTGCTTACTGTGCAATGATCAACGATCGAAATCTATAACAAATCATGTTGGATTAATTCTGTTATGATTTTGTTATGAGTCATTTATGTTTTGGATTCGTTCACAGCCTAATTCATTTGCTATACAGTTATCGTGATAATCCTGTTCGATTCACAAGTGTAACGAAAGGTTTGTGATTTGTTTTGTTTTCGATTGAATATCAAAACGGCTTCATAACAGATGGATTCAATTTGTTGAGAATCGATTACGATTCGGTTTCATATGATTTCATTTACTCGATTTATGAAAATAATCGAAACAGAGTATTGCTATCTCTGTGCTCGGTTAAATGATGTGGATCCTCTTTGAGTTCATAATGGAAAAACGGTTTCAATTTTTTATTCGTTCTCAAGTAATTGTTGAATGTTAATTGGATACAATTTCTTAAAAGATTTGAATTAATTTCAATTCTGATTCTGTAGCTAAGTCTGTAGAATTAGATTTTTATTGTTTTATTAATAAAATATCTCTCTAACTTGTCTACTTCTGACCTATTTCAGGTGAATTCGAAATTGCATTGGATTTGATGGATAGTTTAGAGGATATTTAGATATTTTACTTGCATTTTAGTTTCCTAGTTTAGTTGAAATTGGGAATATCTTCCCAGATTTTTGTAAACAGTTTTAACTTCCACGGGGAGGTTTTACCCTGTGGAAAACCTTTAAATACTTATTATTTTCATAATAATGATCATCCTCATTCGTGGGAGAACAAGGATATGAAATTCTAATACAAACAGAGATAGAAATTGATGTTCTGCTACAACTTTAGCTTTTCATACTATCAATACTTTGTTTCATGTTTATGTTTATCAATTTGAATTTGGTTAATGACTACTTTAGCTATCTTAATCTTTTGCAAATGATATGATTTAATCAATCTAATCCATATCTGATTTCTTCCAGTATTTAAAGACATAGCAATTACTTGATTCAGTTCGTGAACGACAAATTTATCTTCTTCATTAATTGGATTATTAAGTATAAGTTTTTGCATAACAGGTTTACCTTATTGCAGAGATTTATAAATCATATAATTGTTATGATTTTTATGTCTTGTTTGTCCTGTAAATAAACTCAAAGAGCATTGCAGCTATCGTTTACGAGAAGCTTTAGGATTATTCGGTGCGAGTTTCCTTCCTCCGACCAGCTTCGAAGTCATCATACACAGGACAAATCTGGAGCGTTTCCAGGTTTGTTTGTTGTTTATTTTGTTTAGTATATTTGTTAGTATTTTAGTTAGATATATGTGTGATTTGAATTAGTATATTAGATTGTTTAATTTCAGTAAGTTTTATTTCTTGTTCATAAAATCAAAAAATCAACAAAAATATCTTACTCTGTCTTAGGGCAGAAAGTAAATGAGTTTTTCAGGTTTTATTCAAATCTTTGAATTGTAGATATTGTATATTGTGTGAATAAGTTATATTTCAGTTAATAGTTAGTATAGTAATAATTAGTAGTTTGTATATATATAGTTAGTTAGATTAGCTTAGTTTGTTTTAATTATTTGTTTTAATTAGATTAGTGTATTAGTTTGTTTTATTGTTAGTTAGATTAGTTTGTTTTATTTAGTTTAGTTAGTTTAGTTTTAGTTAGTTTAGTTTGTTTTATTTAGTTTTAGTTAGATTAGTTAGTTTAGATTAGTTTTCTCTTTGGTTTTTTTAGGACCTTAGATCGGCTAACGGAGCCGCTAAACCCGTCAGGGTGGTTCATCCCAAACGGCTTGGGTTATTAGACAACCCCGGACTGGTTCCACTCTCTCAGTTGACGGACAGTCAATTTCGCCCGTCAACAGGGACCTATATCCCACTCCCTTCACCAACACAGATCCTTTGTATAAGTATCTTCTAATCTCTTTTCTCAGGCTTGGAAGAGTGTTATTTTTGCAAAAAGGCCACTAGGCCTTTGTTCTCTACCATGTACAAGGATCTCAATCTTCTTTGTTTCTCTCTTCTCTTCTGATGGTTGCAAGGTTTACGTTCTTTGCACAACCTCTGTTCCAAATGATTAACTAGCTCCTTCTCTTTGAAAGCCACACACAAGAACCCAAATGACAATCCTCTATTCCCTAAATAATTTTTTTCTTTGGTTCTAGTTTACTACCAAGTTGCTTGGTTTGTTTACTATGGTGCCTGTGTATTGGCTGAATGATATGCTAGTTTTACCCTTTATTATGAAAACACAAAATTCAAAAAACCCATACGTTCAACACAAAGATATGGGTGAGTGCAAGCTAATGATGGTCTCTCATGATGCGTTAGTGGCAATGCAAACCTGGGAAAACATCTGTTAACTTGGAGGAATTATTCAAGGTACTTTTACAATGAATTTGAATATGGTGTAAGAAGATGAAACTTAATAAATTGAATTATCTTTTCGAATATATAACTTTTATTCATAGATATTGTGAATAACTAGGTAAAATTTGATTTTTTCTAAAAATAGTATCTTATTTTTCCAACAAAATATAAGGTATATGTTTTTGTTCGTGTAGGTGTTAAGTGTACTAACGATGCAATTTCGTTCCAAAAACTTGTATAATTGTAGAGAACCCATTTTTCTTATGCCATGTATTTTTTGGAAATTTTTAATATTAATTTAATATTTTTTAGATCGTCTTAAAATGATGAAAACAATTTTTTTTAGATCGTAGGTATCAGTCTCATCTTGTGTCGAATATAACTAATTTGAGTAATGGTTAAGCCGAAAAAAAGTTATAGCAGAAATAAGAGAGGTATATATTCTAGGTTTTTGATGCACGTGAAGACAAAAATAGATTAAAAATAGTAAACAATAATAATTTAAAAAAAAATTATATATTTGAAATCTGCATAGCCTACTCGATCTATGTTTATAATTTCATCAACAACTAAATTGTGTATCCTATAGAAAAATAACATCTAAGATATAGATATAGAGGGGTATTCACAAAAATGAAGGTTTTTATGAATTTGCAGATCGAACCACTAGGTTTTTCATCCCGAACCTAATTCTGAGCCAACCAAGTCAACATACACCTTGTTAATCCCGCCTAAAAAAATTGAATTCAAATAAGGGTGCACATGCTCTATAGGAGTGTGCACACGCTAGTGCATGCTCCTCTTTGTCTTTCTCTCTCCCTCTCTCACACTCACACCCTCTCTCTCTCTCTCTCCTCCGTGCCACTATCTCTCCTACATCTACCCCTCTCTCCTACATTTACCTCTCTCTCCACCCCCCTCTTTATTTTCCTCTCTCTCCCTCTCACACTCTCTATTTCCTTACTATTATTTTCTCTCTCTCCCTCCCACACACACTTTAAACCCCCATATATGTCTTCCTCTCTCTCCCTCCCACACACTAACACACTCACTCTCTATCTCCCCTCTTTGTCTTCCTCTCTCTCCCTCCCACACTCTCACACAAACACTTTATATCCCTCCTCTATGTCTTCCTTTGTCTCCCTCCCACACTCACACACACACATTTTTTATCCCCCCTCTATGTATTCATCTCTCTTCCTCCCACACTTTAACACACTCACTCTCTACCTCCATCCTTTCCCTCTTACTTATACGAGTACTTATATGAACATGACCATGACCTAGACCATGAAATAGACCTAGACCATCACCTAGACCCCCCTAGCTTCCCCTCTTTTTGCTCTCTTCCTCTCACTCTCTCACTGTCACTATCTCCCCCCATGAACTAGACCACGACATAGAGCTAGATCTAGAATTAGATGTTGACCTAGATATTGACATAGACCATAACATAGACCCCGCATACTCTCACTCTCTACCCCCCATACTATCACTCTCTCACTCTCTACCTCCCCTCTTTGTCTACCCCACATTCTTGCACACACACTTTCTATCCCCAATTAATCTATTTATATCTCTCTACCCCGCTTGCCTCTATCCCCCCCCTTCCTCTCACAATCAGTCTCTCTCTCTCTCTCCACCCACTCCTCTCTCCCTCCTCCCCCGCCCCTCTCTCTCTCTCTCTCTTCATCCCTCTCACTATCTCTCCGCTCATAATCAATCTCACTCTCTCTCCACCCCATCCCTGTTCATCCCCCCTCTCTTTCTTTCTCTTCCCCCTCCCTCTCACACTCACACATCCTCTCTCTAATGTCCCTCCTCCCTCTATCTCTCCCCCTTCGTCCCACTATCTCTCCTCTCTTTCTCTCCTACATCTACCACCTCTTTATATGGTCCAATAATACATCCATTTTACAATTATATTATATAACCCAATAAGACTATATGAGTTGTGCCTTTTTGTTAAACATCTTCAATGTGTGGTGAGGTCCAACAATACATCAAGCGATCGACTCTCGGAAGGCGGTTGAATGCAATACATGTACGCACTCTGAGCTACTTTTAAAAGAATTTTTGGTCTTATGTAACATAAGCAACATTTTTACAATATTTTATAGTATGATTATCAACCATCTTGGTGTAAATTTGTCACAAGAATTATTACTCAATTATAAAAATCGAAGTTTCAAATTGATTACCCTAAAATGAAACTATGTACAAAATGTTCTCAAAAACACCACTATAAAAAAAAATCATACCATAATGAATTAATCTCACATTTTTCTCCTCATAGTCCACAATTTAGTGCAATCCGATGTGATATACACATGTACCATTTAGAAGATTAACCGTGGGATCCACTATATCATTTCACTCTATAGTAATACACACATACTATACACGTATGTGTAGTAATTCACCCTTTTTTATAGAGTTCCTCAATTTATTGAAACAACGTCTCAAACAATTTGACAATATCACATTTAACAACTATTTTATTTTCAAATCTTATTTCCTTGTAAGAAAACATAATCTAGATTGGTGAGCGGTTAAAATCACAATTATCATATCATCATTGAAACACACACACACATCTTTAGACTTTCTCATCCTTGCAAATTTCCTCAATTTGACAATATCACATTTTAACAACTATTTATTTTCAAATCTTATTTCCTTGTAAGAAAACATAATGTAGATTGGCGAGCGGTTAAAATCACAATTATCATATCATCAATGAAAAACACACACACATCTTTAGACTTTCCCATCCTTGCAAATTTCCTTGTTTTCTTTGTAAGCTTCTAATTCTCGTTATCAAAGGAATATCTTTCACAAGTAGTAGATATTTTATTTGCACAATCTACAATTTATACATTTACATAACTCATGTTTCATGTTTTTTTCTTCCCCTTATGCGTGCTTCTCCATTTTGTTGTCACCCCGGAGGAAGAAGCTCACCTTCTCAAACTAAGGTCACTTATTGATGCTCACTTTGGTCAATGAGGTATGAGCCACAAAGTGTTGCTAATTTTGTCCATTATTACTAATATAGAGACAATTATTATTACTAATATAGAGACATTTTAAGCCTAAAATGTATGACCCAAACTTTCACGAGTCCTTGCCATGATGACCAAATTTTCCTTTTTCATTATTCCTCTTCACCTTAGGAGAGCCCAAGGTCCCGTCACTGGCTATATAAAGTTGAATAATTGGGGGAATATAATGTGATTAACATATTTGATAATCACGATGATGTTTCAGTTCCATCTATTTTGATTTGAATATATGGTGCACATGGTATATCTTTTATGATGTTTAATTGTTTTTTGGGGTATATCTTTTATGATGTCTAATTGTTTTTTGGGCCAGCCTCACTTATAGATAATGATATAACTCTTTAGCTATCTTTGATTATTTTTGTCTAGGAATATTATTGATAGATTTTTTTTTTGCCTAGTTCATTCTATGTGTTGGCACATTCAAAAGGAACAAATATTAGCACACAAATTCAATAAAAGAAATGGGGAATGCCAACAACTCAAACATTCATGTTTTAAGTGTTGACTTGGTTATGATTCGACTTGTGCATCTTATGGTAACCAACTTGTGTTTTGTTTACATATGTAATGGATAGTGATAAGTGTTATGGTATAAAATGTCTCTTTGAAGCACCCTAATCTAATACATATCGTACCACTTCAAGTTCACATTGTACATTTTGATTAATTTTTCTATATGGAATTAGGCTGATACCTGTGTCTATATGATATGTTATATGCATTTGAGTTGTAATGTTGATGGATTTGTGAGTTATGGTGCCAAAATTTGTTTCAACCTTCCTTGTGCTTGGGAATGTAGTTGACCTCGTGAATACATTAGTAAGAACTTGATGTATTTTTTTTTCTCTAATACCAAAATCATTTTTTGAGAAAAAAATCCTCCAACTTCCCACAAATGAAGGAGATTCCTCCTATCCTTAGGAACTTTGACACACATAAATATTTCTATGATAGAGGCCACCCCCAAGTTGAGGCTATGAACACACAAGGGTGAAGTTCTAAGGTCTAGATCTAAGTCTTCTTACTTATTCCACAAATTAGAAAATTCTCATAGGCAAGATACCCCTCTACAATAATCCCAATCAACCAACACTCCTCCCCCTTCAGTTTACACAACAATAGGAATGAGACCACCTTCTTTGCTAAATAGTCCCTTAGGCTATCTCAATTCCCTACTAGCGTTCAAGCATAGGCTGGCTAGAAAATCTCTCTACTGGGACTCCAAGGATTCTAAGTTGTAGGATATGTTTCACTCTCATGGAAACACAATAATCATTATCATAATTACATTAGGAAACAAATTAATCTTGCATGACTGTACACTACAAAGTACCAAAGGTAATATTTCCCCATCCATCCAACCCATACAATAATTTCTGCCATAACAATACTAATAATATTTACATGCTCAAATTCCCAACATTGTATTTGCAAGAAAATCACTCACCACATGGTCTTCATGAGAATACCATGTTTCTCATCTAATCCCAAGATTAGGATAACTTAAATCAAGGTTAATAATCAACTGTTTAAATAATTTAGGATATATTACTACCTAATGTTTATAATCAAGTTTCCAAGGACTTAGGTTAAATAATTCACTAATATCCTCTCCCCTTAGGCCCATTTCACTTACCCCACCTTAGGCCCATTTCACTTACCCCACTTCTGGAATCATAACCCTCCATCTCTTTTTAGACCTTCTTCATTTACAATGGTTAGGGATTTCATATTATAATCAAATGTATAGTTATAGTTGACACATAATCTTTTCTTACAACCATCTAT
Organism: Picea sitchensis; assembly: GCA_010110895.2. Classification (NCBI taxonomy): domain Eukaryota; kingdom Viridiplantae; phylum Streptophyta; class Pinopsida; order Pinales; family Pinaceae; genus Picea; species Picea sitchensis. The sequence continues at coordinate 39,888 of SNQJ01S0088234.1, forward strand.
TCATTACCTTTAAATTCATATTCTAGGGTAAAAAATAATGGTATTACAGGGTTCACTTCAGGATATGTTTTCTTGTCCTTTGGAATTGATTGGCCCGTCATGATTGTTGTATACTAATTCACTGATCATGATGGGATTGGTGGTTGGGTGAGTTTGATATGACCCCTTTGTCTTCAATCTAATGGTTATAAGTCAAATGTGTCAAATGTTGTTTTTCACACTAGTGCAACTTGAGAAATGTATAACTATGTGACAAAAATGTTAGTTGGTACATCCATTATAAATTATATAGTAGAAAATATGAACAATTTTGATGAATATTAAACGACTTTATTATATATTACTAAGATAAACTACTAACATAGATTAGGGATAAAAATATATGACATAGTTTATGCCTATATGCCAATATAAATGAGTAATATTTATTAGTTAATTAAATTCTAGTTTACCATACTTTATCATGCTAGTTAGGATGATTCACGTTGAATTTATTTTTATATGTATGGATGTGCACATACTTCATGACACCACTCCTAGAATATTTGATGTCAATACTATGACATGCATCGTATATGCTTGTACAATCTAATTAAATATGAGTTGCAACTCGTAGCCCACAAATCTCTTGTCATTGTTTTTCAAATAATCAATTTGAATTCTAGTGTTTCTTGGAGGTTGATTCACATATTTATTCTTCAATAAATGCACATGAACCCAATTCAATATTATTTCCTTTTGAAATGTTCTAGAAATATGTCATGACACTTCCATTTTTCCACTTGAATATAAAATACATCATTGATACAACTCCAACTCAAGTGGTATATAGGTATAATTTTATTATATTATATATAAGTTATATTTATAATATAATTTATATGTAATTTTAGTTATATATAGTTTAACTTGGAAAGATGTCCCAAGTCAACTACATAGGTTCATTCGACAAAAAGATTGATTGGACCTTCCTCCATTGAAATGTCTAGATATGGCTTAATTACTAATTACCATGGCTTGATTCACCATTGGTTTCATTATTATTTAAATGTGATGCAACTTATATGAGTATGAAATATGCAATTTAATCTAATCATAGTCTTACCTATCGAGGATATTAATCTTCCTAAATAGGAGAATGGAGAATGCACATTAAGTATCCAATTTGATATGAAACAAGAGGAAAAACACAAATGATAGGGAGAATTATAGTCCAACAATTTAGCATCAAAACCAAACTTAGGGCACACTCTAAGGATTAAGAATCTCCCATAAATTGCTAAGAGAATACTGGATTGACATAAAAATGTTAAATATAAATCTAAAGGACATATGCAAAGAGTGGGGAGAATAGTCCACCTTTACCATTTGCACAATAACCCAAATCTTTCTCTAAGGATTGAGGATAACATTCAAATCCTATGAGTTATATCCAACAAGTTAGTAATTTATATGATAAGAAAGCATAAACATAGTGATTCAGATAATTCCCATAATCGACAACATTCAGAAGACAACATCGAGCCTCATAAGTGCTAAGAAAGTGGTGAATGGAGAGAATATTCCATGAACATTTAAAATATCTCAAGAATACGAAGCATAAAATAATTCACCCTATTCAACATATGAAGATAGCTTACAATTCCAAATGTAAGACTATTTTCAAGAGTGAAAATATCTCCTTTATAGAAATTCCTAATGACTCTTGGTCTTCCACCTTCGTGTTTTTTTTGGCCTTCCTTTGTTTGATTACTGAGAGGGGGGGTGAATCAGTAATAACATAATTATAATCCTTTTCTTCAAATGTTATATCAATGTAGAATTATATCCAATAATGAGCAGTAATAAATAAACAATCACACACATACATAGTACAACAGTGTTTTATGTGGAAACCCAAATCGGGAGAAAACCACAGAATGCTT
>SNQJ01S0088235.1:10995-41060 GCA_010110895.2 Picea sitchensis
CTAGTCTTCTTTATAATTAAACAATTAGATTAGAATGCAATTATAATTTCAATGTTAGTATTGACTTGATTTTCTTTTAAGGTCACTTTAGATGGTACATTGATGACCTTTTTCTTTTTATTTCAGACTTGCTCCATTGATTTTCATTAATGTTAATTTAGATGGTAATTGTAGTTTAGGGTTCTAATATTGGTTAAATTAGATTAGTCAATTAGATTGTAATGATGGACAAATGGTATTTAAACTTGCTAAATTTGTTGTAATTAATGTCTATTTGGTTGTAAATTAATGGCTAATTTATAATTTAGACAAGCTAGTTAGATTATAATTGATGATTAATTATATTTTTAATTATTAACCAAGTCGAAGTTCAGACTTGCTTATTGATGTCCATTTAATGTTGAAGTAGATGGTACCTTGATGACAATTTGTAATTTAAAATTGCGCAATGGATTTGTTTTAAGGCTAATTTAGATTGTAGCATAAGGTCATTTTGCATTTTAGACATGCTAAGTTGGGCTTGTAATAGATGATTAAAATAGACTGTAATTATTGACTAGCTTGACTCGACGATTGATCGGGATATTGGCGAATTCATTTTTAGCTTGCGCTTCCCGTTGAGGGTGTTGTTCTTCATTATAATTAATGTTTGTACTTGGTTGGTAAACATTTAATGTGCTTGGTTTTCTCACTGAAGGGTTCTAGTTACTTGTGTAATTAATTTTGCGTGCGTTGGGTTGTTAGGATGATGGTCCTTATCTTAGTAGGCTCGATCTGCTTGTGTCGGGTGGGATGTAGACACCTCCATGTTCGTCAGAACAGTCGCCAGCCTTGAGACCTTAAATGGTCAAAATCGATGGGAACCTGGGCTTGAGCATTTATTATGTGTCCTGGAGGTCCTAACCATTGCAGGGTAGGATGGGCAGGTAGTCATTCTTAGTTTTTCTTCGGTTGAATGTCATACATTGCTTTCAGGTGCTCGATGTGATTTTATGTTAGGTCCTTATGTTGTTGTTGCGTGAGTTGCATGCGTTGTGTTCATCATTGTGTTGCGATGTTGAGTATAATGTCATTATTACCTTCCTGCACACACACACAGAAAAAAAACAAAAAAAATTAAGGGTGCTTTTACCAATTGTACATCATAGGAGTCGTACCGGATGGGGATGTTTCATGTGGTATCAGAGCGGGTTCAACCCGTGACTTGGGATTGCTATGACTTTTGTTGATATGATTTGATTTTAATATCGCTAATTGAGTTGACTTGTGTGCGTGCAGGTAATCATGGTTAGAGGATGTCGTGGAGGCAAATGATGGGGTGCTAGGGGAGGAGGTGTGACGCCTCCAGTAACATCCACGCCTGAGGGGTCTAACCCCCAGGGAGAAAAGGGTGATAGGGGAGGAGGTGCGATGGATCCAGTAACATCCATGCCTGAGGGTTAGACCCCTCAGGAGACGAGCAGTTCCCCGGTAGATAGAGAAGATAGCAGCTTGGGTGATATGGCTCTGGAACGATGAGATCTCTTTTCAAAGCGGTCTGAGGGCATTGATCAACCGTTTTGGATAGAGATACAGGCACTTGGCACACCGAGGGTCCACCACATGCCCCGGTCGGTACTAGTAGCATTCACCGAACTCGAGAAGGCCAAATTTCTCGAGTTCTTTGGTGTTCTAATAGCGCAGCTGCTGAGGTATGGTTGGAGAATATGGCATACCTCTTGGAATCTCTTACAATTATACTCCCAACATGAAGGTCCGCATGGTGGTCTTTTAACTAAAGGTGAGCGCTCTTCTATGGTAGAAGACACTCCTACCATAGTTGAAGGTGGCAGTCGAAGACGTGTCATTGGAACTATTTGAGGAATGGTTCCGAGAGGTACCTATCAGAGGAATCCACAGGTCATCTCAATGAGTTCCTTCAATGCCTTAAAATAGGGAGGTCATATGGTGCCTGCTAGGAGGCCCATTTTATGGAGTTGCTCCGGTATGTTCCGTACCTTAACACTAAGAAAATTAAGGTCAACAGGTCGGTGTTCGGCCTTAACGACAACATTACGAAAAGGTCAGGATTTTGACGCCTCAAACCTTGCATGATTCCATCCAAAAGGCCTCATAGTAGAGGAGACAACTTATCAATGGGGGTCAGACCAGGGCTCCAAAGGAGACTAACAGGGTAGGTGTCATCTGGAGCACAGCAACATCAGACACCAGCTAGACATCTTCACTGGGATATCATGGCTTCTAGAGGGATCCACTTTCACTACACCTCAGCGACTGACACCTCAGCAGCAAACACCTTGTGGCTCGGGGACCACAACATCAGCAACAACGTCACCCGCAGCAGCAGTAGTTTAAACTTGTTCAGCAGAACAAACCAGGATTCCAGGCCGGTGGGCCATCATCTTCTACTTCGCAAATTGCGGACTACTGGGCCAAAGAAGGGTGTTGGATGTGTGGGGAGATACACTACCAGCGCAACTGTCCTGTGGAGAGGACTAGGATGACCAGATCAGTCGGACCCACTACCGTGGGGGATATGTGAAAGGCCCATCGAATTCATGTAGTGGTGAATAACTGCCAGGTGAGCATCAGTCAACTATGCTTGAGATGATAGGTACCATCGCCAACCAGATCCTTAGTATTTTGATACATCTCGGTGCTACCAAGAGCTCATTTCGGTGCAGCGCTAAAAAGGATTAGGTAAAGGCGGTCGGAACAGGATGAGTTTAGATTCATAGAGATTACCAGAGCCAAACAAAAGGTTGGAGGAGCTTACGGGATGTATCCTAACCTGGAAGAGTTTTTCACCAAGGCCAACCTGTATGTCACGATTCTAGGATTCATAGACGTCAGGATTGGTATGGACTGGTTGGAATCACATGAGGTGATACCAACTGTAAGATGAAATGATTGATCTTGGTCGATGATGAGGGAAAAAGACATGTGATTGTAGGACGAAACCAGGGAGTTTTGTTGAGGTTCATCTCTTCCTTACAACTACGGAAGAGAATGCATAAGGGGTGCAAAGCTTTATGCGATCCTTGCGTTAAACAAGAAGGTAGTGGAGGTCTTAGAATTACCTTCCGGTGGTGAGAGATTTTGGCAGACATATTTCTGGAGGAGTTACCTGGGATGCCGCCAGAGAGGAAATTAGAGTTTACCATACACCTAAAATCAGGACCGAATCGATGGAAAGAACGCCTTACGGATGTTGACCCCGGAGTTACAAGAGCTAAAATGCAACTGAAGGAGTTGAAGCTGTTGACCTGGGACTGATACATCCTTAGTGTGTTACCGTGGCGTGCACCTGTTATTTTCATAGAAAGAAGGATATCGAGGCTCTGCATTGACCAATGTCAATTGAACAAGGCCACTGATCAAGAATCAATATCTGTTGCCGAGGATATATGATCTGTCTGATCAAATGAAGCTGGGTGTGACATAAGTTCTTGAATATCGACTTGCGATCAGGATACCACCACTTACAGATTAAGGAAGATGACGCTCCCCTAAGACCAACTTTAAGACGAGTTTGGACACTATGAGTTTACTGTTTTACCGTTTGGATTGACAAATTCCCTAGGGTATTTATAAGTTTGATGAATGGGTGTTCCATGAGTACTTGGACAAGTTTCTCCAAGTATTCATTGACGATATATTGATCGACTCTCGGATGACGGATGAGAATGATGAGAACTTGCACTTGGTACTCCAGTGTCTACGAGAGAAAAAATTGTGGCGGGGAAGTTGTCTGAATGCTCATTTTATCAATCTAAGTTTCACTACTTAGGGCATGTCATCTCCGATGAAGGCATCATCATGGATACAAAAAAGGTCAAGGATATCAAAGGAATGGCCTGAACTGACAAATGTCCCAGAAGTGTGTAGCTTCATGGGTTTAGTAGGATAGCCATCGACAGTTCGTCGATGGATTTTCGAACATAGAAAATCTACTCAAGAGCTGCAAAAGAAGAACCAAAAAGTTTGTTTGGACCAAGCAATGCGTGGAAGCATTTCGACACAAGGAGGCGTTGACAACAACACTGATACTAAAGGTCCATGACATGGACACGAACTTCTTGATATGGATACATCCAAGGAAGGCTTGAAAGGAGTCTTAATGCAAGATGACATTGACGCTATGGTCTCGGTGGAAAATGAGAAGTGTACGAGGGAGAATCCATACTTCATAATATCGGAGTTGTTATCCACTATATATACCTTGAAGGTTTGGAGACACTACCTGTTGGATGAAAATTCAAACAAAGACTCTAATTATTTATGGATTACAACACATCTTTACGTAGTTTAATTTAACGCTGACAACGCACATTGGTCGAATTAAGCTTTTAGTGAGCAATTTAATTCAAGATTATTTACATAAAAGGAATAGTGAACACAGTGTAGATGCTTGAGTTGGAGACCACACATCTTTTCTATGATGCCTTCCATAAATCTATGTGAAAAGATTCTAACTTTACATCGCAACGATGATTGATACAAAGAGGTAAAGGATTTTATCGACAAAACACAATGATGGTACTGCCCATGATCAGTTGATTTTCACTTGATAGAGATGGTTTATTGATGTTTAAAAATAGTATCTACGCAATCCATCGGCTGGATGTTGTTCCTGAGCGAGGCTCATAGAGCGTTTTACATGGCTCACCCTAGAGTCACAAAGATGAGGGTAGAAATTAAACCCTTATTCTTCCGAAGGGAATGAAGGGAAGAAATAGTCAACTTATGTGGGCTTATATGTCTAGAATGTCAAGAGGTAAGGGCTGAACACCATAGATGTAATTCGACAGGATTACTTCAACCTCACGCCATTCTAGAATCGAAATGGGAGGTTATTTCAATGGATTTTATTGTTGATTGCCACTGACAGTAAGGAGACAAGACTCAATTTTCGTAGGTAGTAGACATTTGTTATTTAAGAGTGCTCACTTTATTCCTTTGTGTACGTATATACGTGCACCGACATAGCTAGATTTTTCATCAAAAATATTGTGATGTTGCATGGAATGCCTAAGAGGATCATATACGATCAAGGATCAGTGTTTACTAGACAATTTTGGACGAATTTCCAAGAGGCCTTGGAGAACCCAACTTAAATTTAGTATTGCATATCACCTGGAGACTGATGGGTAGACTGAATGAACAAACTGAATCTTGGAGGACATGTTGCATTTGTACGGATGGACCAACAAAAGCATTGGGAAGAATTCTTCCACTAGTGGAGTTCGCCAACAAAGCCACTTGAAAGCACCATTAAGATGGTGCCTTTCGATTTTCTTTGCGGGTGAAACCTGCTGCCCACTTTGAGTTGGATTGGCTGAGGATAGGTCCTGTAATTCAAGCGCATCCAAGAAAATGGAAGAACAAATGAAAATAATAAGACAAAGAATTAAAGAAGCAGATCGAAGTGGAAGAGTTATGTCGATGCACATCGCGTTTCCTAACGTAGTTAATGAGGTCGGTGATCGACTTTTGGCGGGTTAAACCGCATAAGAGTTCTATCAAGTTTGGGAAGGGGAGATAAACTTTCTCCTAGGTTCAGGGACAATTATAGTCCGCACTCTATGACCGGGAGGATGCATATGATATGCGCCAAGCAGCTTCCATTTTCGTTTGATAGATAGACATAAGATACTATGATACACTCTATTTTGGCATATATAATGAAACTTTTGGGATGAAGTTTAGACCAAGAGGGGGTGTATGTAACATCCGCCTCTGGCGCAATTAATTGAGTGAACTTTATTTTGAGGACACTTGCTCGCAAGTGATCCTGGATTATTATGCTATTAAAACTTTTGATTTTGATTATGAGGAGTTGTGGGTTGATGACATGTTGATTTAATCCATTGACATAGACAAAAGTATTGACTCGGATTACCGAGTATGATTTGGACTCCCAGGATGAGGTATCGACGCGAACTCCTTTGGACTCGTGATCGAAGTCGTGAGTATATAACATTGGGGTTATTTTTGTTGTGATATTAGTGCATCTAATTAAGATGATATGATATGGATATATTCGACATGATTTGTTGATGATGCAAGTCAGGTAAATGCACTCTCCTCGCTTTCATGCCATTAAACAAAACCCCGCCGTATCGCGCAATTTTTTTTAGGTGCATGTGTAAGGGTAATAAATATTATACCTCGCTACGCAATACTACTGCATGAACATGACACATGCATTCGACAACAACATATAATGACCTAAGACGCATACTCAAGCATCCGAAGAAAAAGAAACGACAATAAACTCCGACAAAAATAAGATCGACTACCCACCCGCCCTGCACACGTAGTAAATGGTTAGGATCTCTATGACACATAAGCAATTCTCAATCGCAGGTTCCCATCGATTTTGACCATTTAAGCCTAAGAGTCGGGCTATTGTTCTGAGGGAACAAGGAGGTGTCTACATCCCACTACCACAATCAAGACCAAAACTAAATATACTAAGACAACAACATCAATGACGATCGTTGCGCGATAAAGTTCTTTGAATCAATCACACATCAAATATATTCCATGGTGCAAGAGAATCAATTACTAAATCTATCTTAAAATGACATAAGTTCGTGCACAATGTAATCATCTTTATTTTAATTCAAGGTTCCATGGTAGTCATCTACTTTACTTCAAAGCGCAGAATTAAACATTCATTCATTAAATTCCACCGAGGCTAACATTTCTAAATGAATGTAGCAAGGAGAAGATCCACTTTTCACCTTTAGAAACTAATAGGGCCTATTAGCTTATATCAACCAATTTTACTAATGTGGTAATTGTGATTGTGCTAATTCTTATTATTTCATCAATATCAAATAAAATCGTTAAGACAAAAGCGAAGCAGAAAGTGTGAAATGCTTCTAAGTGGTAGCGAGAAAATATCTGATCTCCAACTTAATGCAAATTAAAATACAGTAACAATTATTTAAATTTATTGAATCAAGGGTTAGTTGTTCTTGAACACGTTGTTCCCTTACTATCCTTTCCACCCTTGACTTCTTCATAGTTAGGATTTTAAACTGAACATCACACAAGGAGAGCCATTATTTTAACCTTTACTAAGACCTTCCCTCCCCTTCAAGCCTTACACTATATTCCTCGGTTCATTTTATTTAAGTAAACCTTCATGATTTAACTTGGCATGATGTAAAGGTTCTAAGGGTTAGTCACCGAATTTAGAGTTATTTCTATTACCAAAATATATTATCATGGAAGACTTCATCCCTAAGAATAAATATTCTTTAAACATAAGTCAAGGGTTCCTTGTAGGAAATTTCTTCAAGTCGAACTAACTAGACTCCAGTTTAGCATAAATTCTAGATTTTTCTCCATAGGAAGATACTTAGGATGAGGTTACCACATATAACAATTTGTTCAAGACCTTTACTATTTTGCTCAAGTTAGAATCCAAGGCATTGAAAGAGCACTGTCTTTTTAACCTTGAATATTATTACACCGGGAAATAGAAAAATCTTTAGGCCTTTAAGTAAAAGATTAACCTTCATGGGGATTTCTAACCATTGTACACATGTACAATCCGTAACAAATACTCCTACCAGTCATCAAGGTAATACTAAAACATAAACAACAACCACGAAAATTGGAGATGAACTAACAAACTTTGAGGTGTAACTAGAGTTATTGATCAAGAGAATACTACCACAATTTAGCAATACTAATGCCCAAAGGCTTATCCTGGCAACATACCGTGGAGAAATATGGAACCTTCGAATCCTTCGTAGCCTCTGTTGCATTCCTTACTAAAGCCAATCGGAAATTTCCTAAACAATAAAGGACAAACCTTTGTAAAAATTAAAATTCTATCAATGATTGATTAGAGTCAATCTGGGCGGTGTTTGATACAGGAGTCCAAGGCAGCAGAACTCTAAGCACTACAGAAAAATTGAATCAATGGTGGTTAGGTCGAATATCTTTAAACCCGATCATTGTCAATTATAAACAAACGCAACCTCCTCATACAATTGACGACTAACAATAAATCATCGTATAATATTCAACGCTGACTATTAACATGTATGATAATACCATCCATTGACTGGCGTTTATGGCTGAGTTAAAAGTTAGTGCAATGTAAAAGAAAAACACAGTCACAGAAGAAACGCACATGGTCCTATACACCAAGCCACCCGTCATTCACCCGCATGACGTTGATATTCACGAATTTGCAGACCATGAGTGGGTTCACTGTCCGTCTATACCCTGCACCGAGTTGCAGTCTAACACAGAGTCTAAATATATGTCAGACTTCGCACAATTTTGCAGATTGTAACACACCTCCAGTGCACCATAAATTGGCCAGGATAACTCTATCTTCTTGGAAATGAAAATCAATAAAAAGAAATCACTACAGAATTTAGGTTAGACTCAATACATTATCTATATGAATCACTACAATAAATGCTATATTAAATTAGAATTAAACTCGGTGATTAAAATGGCTAAAATACAAAGGATAAAAAAAATAGCATTACACAGTCCCACATAGAATTGTATTAACAAGATTAAAAATGCAGGCAAGGGTGGGCTCAGACTTTTTTTGGCCACAGGAAGATGGAGAAAACTTCCAAGAACAAAAACAACGCCAATATTTAATCACAATAAACCCATTTCAATTCATTATTGTTTCCGGCCTTAAAACATTAGCTATCTATTATTGAATTCAAATATGCATGTGTAAACAATACGCAGACTTAGAAATTACCAGGATTGCATCAACACAACAGACTCGTTTTATTTCATTTCCGTTTCAGGCTTTACAACAATGGTGATCTATCAATGAATTCAGATACGCATGTGTGCAAACAATACACAAACTCAAAATTTAAGTGTTTCTCCAGCTTCAAGATGCCAAATGAAAATGCAGACAGGAGTCCATTGGTTTCTAACAATTTAATACCAAATGTAAAAGAAAAATGCCGACATGAAGTCATTTCTTTTTGCCAGAATACCCATGCCACACATCATTATATATAAATTCTCTATCACTCAAATCGCTGCCACTGGAATGGTAATAAACATACTTGTCAATAATCACTTTAATATATTTATATAGGTCGGGCCAAGAAACATCAAGAAATCAACTCCTTGATATCCTTCCAGAAGAGCATAGAATCGTTGTCTCAAGTTAAAATGAAGATATGAGGTCAATTGCAGACAAGGTAGGGATGATCAATCTAGCGCATAACTAGACCAACAAGGATGCAAGGAAATCCATAAACAAAGGCACCTTTCCTAGAAAGCACAAGTCAAACAATCATCCCAAGACAATAACGGAGGAAGGCGACTAACATGTGCATCCTTCGCTCATCATTCTGCACGCAGCTGTGGCATTGAGATCCATAGGTATTTTAACGCCATGACGCATCGTAGATCGTGCTCCTACCGACTTCTCGGCAAGGACTGGCGAGCTAGGGATGAAAAGGGAAAACAATCACATGGGTCACAATCAACACTCAGGGCGCTTCACATGTGGGAAGACGAGGGTCACGGGAAATCAATCAACCAATCAATCGGCCACAAAGCTAAGAAAATTTCAGCCATGAAACTAAACAATCGCCATCACCCAATACAAAATGCCGATCTAAATCATAAATCCTACAACAATCTACCATTCAATGAAGGAAGCTTATCGTTGCCTGTTCGCCCTATTTGAGTGACGTTCCGCTCGCTCCATGCAGCTCCCGCTCGCCAACCATCGAGACTTCACTGATACCTCCCAAACAATGCTAGGGGTAATTTCTTCCCCCTTAGCCCCCCCGAGCCAGAAGGGGCCACACACACTATCTGCATATTTCGTCTAGCTCCCAGCTCAACTCTCAAGGCCAAGCTACCACTCCTCTCTCTCGAACTCATATCCCAACTCCCACAAGTAAACCGGTCAAGTAGATATTTCTGCAACAGAACGTTACACAAACAAAAGATCCTCCAACCTCCATCACTGCCCTTCATTATATATAGTGTCAGGGTTCCTTACTTTCCAAATTTCTTTAGTTAAGTTTTTATAATTAAATTTCTAAAAATTCCTTTTCCGCATGTGTCATCCATCCCCTCCATTCCTCTATTATTTAATTTCCTTAATTAATTAACTATCTTATTACCATCAACCACCTACGCCATCTTGTGAATCACCCTAGGTGTCCCCAATTCTTTACAAGTTTTACAAGCTTCCTATTATGAAACAGCTAATTCAAATTTAAAACAGAAAGCCCTTAAATGTAGATTCTTACTAAGTTGACTTCCAACTTTTCCCTGTCTCCCTTTTCCCTTTTATGCTACCTCTTTTCCCTAGCTTCCTATTTTTTTTATTTTCCTCTTTCCCTTTACTTAGAACTCAAAAAGAAGGTGTGGAATTTAAACCTCTTTTCCCTTTATCATTAAATTAGCATATTTTAAATTATCAAAAGATAAAACAATTAATTCTCTTTACATTTTTATAACCACAGATTTTATTTTTTATGAATAACTAATTTTTACTCCCTTCATGTTACAAAATCTTATGAAGATCATAATTATTATTTAACTTGTTTTTATTTTAATTATTATTATTTTATTTCATTTTATCTATTTATTTTCATTTTATTTTTATTTCTTTATCAATTTTTTTTAGTTGCAGATTTTTTTACCCCCAGCATAATTTAGACTTAGAACTTAAATTTTGTACTAGGCAACATTTAATTAGGGAAATTGCTTTTAAAAATACTAACTCGCTATTCGCCTTAGGGCCATCTAGGTTCATCCCTCTATCATCAACAACGGGACGCGGCTCCTTTCAGATGCAATTAGGTGCTCCAAGGGTGCCACTGCCTCATTTGTTCTCCTTTGCACGCTTCGCGTTCCTTCCAGATCTAATTCACTTGCTCCAAGGGTGCTACTCGCCATTCTCCATTTTTCATGCTAATGTGCCCTAAGGACTAACCACATTCTCCAAGGGTACCCACTCTTCACCTCTTTGACTGATTTGGTAGACATCAATAACCCCCGAGTCAACACTTTGCTAGGGTGAACTTGTGGAGACTAAGGGATTCTATGGAATAAGGCCCCCACCTTTATTGTGCCCCTTTAGAATCATCGTGAGCTTATCGCAACAGCTCTCACCGCATCCCCGGGTCCTCTTGAACTAGGTAATCGCTAAACTACAATTCGAGCTACGACGAGTGTTAGTAGGCTAGGGTAGGGCTGTTGTCCACACCTCCTCAACATCTCTCGCAGTCAGTGTGCCACCCTTTACTCCATATGTGAGGCTTGTCGGCAAGCTATTGTCACCAAAAGATCATCAACAAATCATGTTAGAACATATCCATATCATATCATCTAAATGTATGCAATTTAATATCACATTAAAAAATCAAACCCCAATGGCACAATTTCCCCGGGAATCCATCCGTAGTCCAAGGGGTTCCATCGGGATGCCTTCACAGATCCTCAAGGTCCAAAACCCCGTGACACTCAAGAAAACCAAGTCAATAGGACTGGCTCTATGTCAATTTAGTAAAACAACATGTCATCTACCCATAACACATCATAATCAAAGTCGAAAGTTTTAATAGCATAATAACTCGGATCACCTGCGAGCAAGTGTCATCACGAATAAGTTCATAGTGTGCATGAGTGGGATGTTACATACACTCTTGGTCTAAACTTCGTCACAATTTTCATGCGATAAAATGCCAAATAAAGTGTATCACAAGATCATATGTCTATCTATAAAAAAAAATGGAAACCGTTGTCGATATTATAAGCCGCCTCCCAAGTCGCCAAGTGCGGACTATAGTTGTCCCACCGACCTTGACCTGATCTATCGCTCGAAATTCCAGAGTTGTCGAATGTGATTATCCAAGATGTAGATCGACTCATCCGTGAGCGTACCCTCATCCGACACTCGCAAGGTGCTCAATTCAAATAATGTGAAGTATCCCTAATCATAAAGTCTCAACAGAGACGCGAAATACATCAAGCATATGCCTTCAAGAATCAGCAAGGCTAGTCAATAGGCCAAAACCCTCTGTTTTCCACAAACTAGTAGGATCCCACGAACCTAGAAGATATTTTATCACCCTTTACAAACTTAATAGAACTCTTATGCAGTTTAAACCAAAAGAAGACTCAATCGTCGACCTAGTAACTACAGTCGACATGGCACACATCGACATAACTCTTATGTCGATCATGTGATTCCTTGATCCTTTGTCTTAAGTTTTCATTTGATCTTCCATTTCTGGATCACTTCTGGTCCGACTCGTGACTCTATCCTCAAGCCAAACCCAACTCAAGGGCGTCCGGCATAGTCGCCCATAAAGAAACTCGAAGGCACCATATTAATGGTTCTCGTGACTGCTGTTGTGTTTAACCCACTAGTGAGCACTTGTTCCCAACGCTTTGTTGGTCCATCACGCATATGCGCAACATTTCCTCCAAGGTCTAGTTCATTCATTTGGTCTAATTGCCACCTCCGAAAGGATACACGTATCAAAGTTAAGTTGGGTTCCCAAGGCCTCTTGGAAACTCATCCAAAGTCGCCCAAGAACATCGATTCTTGATCAGATATAATCCTCCTAAGAATGCCATGCAAAATTTCACAATCTCACTTAATGAAAGATCTAGCTATGTCGTGTCCGATAATAACACCCACAAGAATAAAGTGAGAACTCTTTGTCAAAGTGTCTACTACTATGAAAATCGAAATATGTCTCCTTTTCACAATGGAAATCAAATAATAAAATCCATTGAAATAACTTCCCATTTCGATCTCGGAATAGCATGTGGTTGTATTAATTCTGCTGGGTGTCTATGTTCGTACCACCCTTCGCCGACATTTCTAGACATTTCGCCACATAGTTGACTATGTCCTTTCATTCCTTCCATAAGAATAAGGGTTTATGATCTGCCCTCATCTTCGTGACTTCGTGGTGAGCTAAGTATACTTATGAGCTCCTCGCTTAGGATCAACATCCTCAACTTGTCATTTGATGGCACGTAGATCCAACTTTAAACCTCAATAATACATTGCTATCAAATCCATAATCCCGGGCAAATCGTGGTACCATCATTGTGTTTTTGTCCGATAAAACCTCGACCTCTTTGTACCATTCATCGTCACACTCAAAGTTAGAATGTTTTCGCATAGATTCGTCTAAACAGTTAAAGACCTAAAAAATATGTGTGGTCTCCGATTCAATGCATCCGCCACTCTGTTCACTGCCTTTTATGTTAATCTTGAAGTCATACTTAAGCAATTCTAAACAACATCGCTTGTCGCGGTGTCTGTGTCATTTGGCGTAAAGATGTGTTGTAGTCCACAATGGTCTGTCTTTAGTTCAAATTTTCGGGCTAAACGAGGTAGTGTCTCCAAACCTTCGGGCGTATTACGATGGCTAACAACTCCAAATCGCATCGCCTACTTCTCCTCACATGCCTTCTCAGCCGAATGTTGACATTCATCCGCCTTGCATCAAGACTCTCCTAAGCCTTCCTTGATGCGCCGCTGTATACCAAGAAGTCCATGTCCATGTCGTACCTTTTAGTATTGGTGTTGTTGTCAATACCCTTGATCCTCCTCGGAATTCTTCCTGCATTTCTACCTATACAAACTTTTTTTCTTTCCTAACTCCATGATCGGATTCTGTTATCTTCTGCAAATCCCTTTTGACAAAACCGGCCAATAGTATCCCTTTAAACCCATGAAGCTACGCACTTCGACATCTTCACGGGTGCAGCCATTCCATAATAGCCTTGACCTTTGTCGGATCCATGATGATGCCCTCACGGAGATGACATGCCCTATAGTGAATCTTTGTCGATAAAATGAGTATTTGGACAACTTCCATACAATTTGTTCGCAAACACTCAGAGTACCGCTAGTGCTCATCATGCTCCTCCTCACGTCCGAGTAAATCAAAAGATCACACGAACACTTCTGGATTTAAATTGTCTAAGCACTCGCGGGAACAGCCCATTCATCAAACTCATAAATGCTCCTCATGCTTTGTCAGTCCAAACAAGAAAACAAGAATTCAGAATGTCCAAACCTCATTTAAAGGTGGTCTCGTGGAAGTCATCCTCCTTGATCCGTAGCAATCGGTGATACCCCGATTGCAAATCGATCTTGGAAAACACCATTGCACCCTTTATTTGATCGGGAATAGGGATCTTCAATTTTGACAATGGATATTGATTCTTGATCGCGGCCTTGTTCGGGCTGATTTGTAGTCAATGCAAAGCTCACATTCCGCCCTTCTTTCAGATGAAATAACAGTGCACCTCATGGTGACACATTAGGACGACACCGTGTCCAAGAATCTTTAGTTGCATTTTCAACTCTTTGTAACTCAATGACATCCGATACATGCTTTGCTATTAGTTCACCGCATTTTAGGTCTATGGTAAACTCAACTCCTTTCCGGGACGCTATCCCGTAACTCTTTTGGAAATACGTCCGCAAACTCTTCACCACCGGAAGGTGTTCTAGACCTTCCGCTATCATCTTCGCTTAACGTAGTTGATAGCATAAAGCTTGCACTTTGGCGTATACTCTTAGGTTGTAAGGAAGAGATGAACCCTAGGGAAAATCCCTGGTTCCTTCCTAAAATCACATGTCATTCCTTTGTCATCAATTGCTCAACCGTTTTGTCTTATACTTGAGTATCACCTCATGCGATTCCACCCAACCAATCATAATGCCATAAGATCCTAAGATCGTGACACAAAAGAGTGCTCCCCTTTAGTCAAAAGACCACCATGTGGACCTTCATGTTGGAGGTCATAAACATGACGTGTGAAGCACACGCCTTGCTCTACAACTAAGATTCAACGAGACCACCATCCGTGACACTCATGAACGCTAGAACTCATCTCTCTCAAGATATCAGAGGATGCTAACGGTACTAGCTATTGCGCATTATGGACCCTCGTGGGCTCTAAATGTGATCTCTAATGAGACGCTTGTTTTACTATGCAAGGGTTAATACTCACGGTTTTACTACAGTGGAAATCCTGGCAATCCACAGTCGTTGTGGTTGAACCCTCTCTCATACCATATGTACGTGACCTCCCATTTTGTTCGACAACAAACCTCTTGTTCAAGTGAATTTTTTTGAGGGTGCATGTGTACAAGGGTAATAAAGACATTATACTCAGACGCAACATGATCTAATTTAACATGACACATGCATGCGTCAACAACATAACGACCTAAGACGACATCAAGCATCCGGAAGCAAAGACCGATAATCAACCGACAAAATAAGATCGACTACTCACCCGTCCTACCCTACAATGGTTAGGGACCTCTATGACACATAAGCAACACTCAAGCCCAGTTCCCATCGATTTTGACCATTAAAGGTCTCGGTTGGCTAATCGCTCAGGAACAAGGAGGTGTTTGTATCCCACTAACACAATCAAGACCAAAACTAAATATGCTAAATCAAAAAACATCAATGACGATCGTTGCATGATAAAGTTCTATGAATCAATCACAATATCACATAAATCTCCACGGTGCAAGAGAATTTGATTACAAAATCCATCATAAAATGACATAAGTTCATGCACAATGTAATTTATTTTAATTCAAGGTGCAATGGTAGTCATCTACTTTACTTCAAGGCGGGATTAATCATTCATTAAATTCCACCGAGGCTAACATTTTAAATGAATGTCACAAGGATAAGATCCACTTTTCACCTTTAGAAACTAATAGGACCTATTAGCTTATATCAACCAGTTTTACTAATGTGGTAATTATGATTGTGCTAATTAATATTTCATCAATATCAAGTAAAATTGTTAAGACAAAAGCAAAGCAGAAAGTGTGAAATGCTTCTAAGTGGTAGCAAGAAAATATCTGATCTCCAACTTAATGCAAATTAAAAGAGAGTAAAAATTATTTAAATTAATTAAATCAAGGTTTAGTTGTTCTTGAACACATTGTTCCCTTACTATCCTTTCCACCCTTGAATTCTTCATAGTTAGGATTTTAAACTGAAGATCACACAAGGAGAGACATTCTTTTAACCCTTACTAAGACCTTCCCTCCCCTTCAAGCCTTACACTGTCTTCCCCGGTTCATTTTATTTAAGTAAACCTTCATGGTTTAACTTGGCATGATGTAAAGGTTCTAAGGGTTAGTCACCGAATTTATAGTTCTTTCCTTTACCAAAATCTCTTATCATCTAAGACTTCATCACCAAGAATAAATTCTCATTAAACATAAATCATAAGGGTTCCTTGTAGGAAATTTCTTCAAGTTGGACTAACTAGACTCCATTTTAGCATAAATTCTAGATTTGTCTCCACAGGAAGATACTTAGGATGAGGTTACCACATATAATGATTTGTTCAAGACCTTTACTATTTTGCTCAGGTTAGAATGCAAGGCATTGAAAGAGCACTGCCTTTTTAACCTCGACTATTATTACACCGGGAAATAGTAAAATCTTTAGGCCTTTAAGTAAGATATTAACCTTCATGGGGATTTCTAACCATTGTACATGTGTGCAATCCGTAACAAATACTCCTACCAGTCATCAAGGTAATACCAAAACATAAACAACATCCATGGAAATTAGAGATGAACTAACAAGCTTCAAGGTGTAATGGGAGTTATTGATCAAGAGAATACTACCACAATTTAGCAATACTAATGCCCAAAGGCTTATCCTAGGAACATATCGTGGAGAAATCCGGAACCTCTGAATCCTTTGTAGCCTCCATTGCATTCCTTACTAAAGCCAATCTGAAATTTCCTAAATGATAAAGGAAAAACCTTTGTAAAAATTAAAATTCTATCAATGATTGATTAGAGTCAATATGGGCGGTGTTTGCTACAGGAGTCCAAGGTAGCAGAACTCTGAGCACTATAGAAAAATTGCATCAATGGTGGTTAGGTTGAATATCTTTAAACCCGATCACTGTCAGTTATAAAACAATCACAACCTCCTAATACAGTTGACGACTAACAATAAATCGTCGTCTAATATTCAACGCTGACTATTAACATGTATGATAATATCATCCATTGACTGGCAGTTATGGATGAGTGAAAAGTTAGTGCAGTGTAAAAGAAAAAACACAGTCACAGAAGAAACGCACATGGTCCTATACACCAAGCCACCCATCATTCACCTGCATGACGTTGATATTCATGAATTTGTAGACCATGAGTGGGTTCACTGTCCGTCTATACCCTGCACCGAGTCGCAGTCCAACACAGAGTCTAAATATCTGTCAGACTTCGCATAATTTTGTAGATTGTAACACACCTCCGGTGCACCATAAGTTTTCCAGGATAACTCCTATTCCTCTTGAAAATGAAACTCGATAAAAAGGAATCACTACAGAATTTAGGTTAGACTCAATACATTATCTATATGAACCTCTACAATAAATGCTATATTAAATTAGAATTAAACTTGGTGATTAAAATGGTTAAAATACACAGGATAAAAAAAAAACATTACGCAGTCCAACATAGAATCATATTAACAAGATTAAAAATGTAGGCAAGGGTGGACTCGGGCTCATTTTGGCCACAAGAAAATGGAGAAAACCTCCAAGAACAAAAAAAAACGCTGCCAGTATTTAATCGTAATAAACCCATTTCAATTCATTACCGTTTCCGACCTTACAACATTATCTATCTATCAATGAATTCAGATATGCATGTGTACACAATACACAGACTTAGAAATTACCAGATTGCATCTAATGCAATAGACTTCGCTTTTTTTTTTTATTTTTCTTTTTACAACAATGGCGATATGTTAATGAATTCAGATACACATGTGTGCAAACAATACACAAACTCATAATTTAAGTGTTTCTCCAGCTTCAGGATGCCAAATGAAAATGCAGATAGGAATCCATTGGCTGCCCAATGCCAGAATACCAAATGTAAAATGAAAAATATAGACATGAAGTCATTTCTTTTCCGTAATTCCCATGCCACACATCATTATATATAAATTCTCTATCACTCAAATCATTGCCACTGGAATGGTAATAAACATAAGTCAATAATCACTTTAATATATTTATATAGGTCGGGCCAAGAAACATCGAGAAATAAACTCCTTGATATCCCAAGCAGAGCATAAAATCATTGTCTCATGTTAAAATGCAGATATGAGGTCAATTGCAAACAAGGTAGGGATGATCAATCAAGTGCATAACTAGACCAACAAGGATGCAAGGAAATCCATAGGCAATGGCACCTTTCCTAGAAGGCACAAGTCAAACAATTAGGCCAAGACAATAACAGAGGTAGACGGCTAACATATGTGTGTCCTTGCTCATCATCCTTGCACAAAAAGGCATTGATCCATAGGTCTTTAATGCTAAGGCGACGACCACAGATCAAGCTCTTTGACCAACTCGCTCGTGAAAGGAATGGCGAGCTAGGGATGAAAGGCAAACAATCGCATGGGTCACAATCAACACACATGGAGGTCACAACATGCGGGAAGACGAGGGTCATAGGAAATCAATCAACCAATCAATCAACTAGGCTATACAAATTTCAGTCATGAAAATAGACAATCAATTACCTACCCAATTAACATGCAGATCTAAATCATAAATCCTACAACACACATTCATTCAACTAAGGAAGCATATCAAGGTATTGTCCTGCCTCATTTAAGTGACGTACAGTCTCACATACTGTAGCTCCCACTCACGACCGGGCTTCAGGACTTCACTGCACACCTACCAATGCTAGGGGTACTCTTCTTTCCCCCGAGCCTAGCCACACACACTATCCAGAGGTTTCATTTAGCTCCCAACTTGTCTCGTAAGTTCGAGCTACCACTCCTCATCGAAATGGGTATCCCAACTCCCACAAATAAATAAGTCAAGTTGATATTCCTGTAGCGTAACGTTACGCAAACAAAAGATCCCATTCATCCTTCTCATTCCTTCATTATATATAGAGTTTTGTTGTTCCTTTCTTTCCAAATTTCTCTTTAGTTAAGTTTTTATAATTAAATTCCTAAAAATTATTCTCCATACAAGTCTCACCCATCCCCATCTTCATATTTTAATTTCTTTAATTAATTAACTATCTTATTTCACTCACCCAGAGTTACTCCTAGAATCAATTCTAGGTGTCCCCACCCCTTTACGTTTTAAAGGCCTTCCCTATTATGAAATTGCTAATTCAATTTAAAATTAGAAAGCTCTAAAATGTAGATTCTTTACTAAGTTGACTTCCATCATTTTTACCCTTAAGTTCCCCTTTCTCCTTTTTATGTTACCTCTTTTCCCTAGCTTCCTATTTTTTTTTCCCTCTTTCCCTTTTACTTAGAACTCAAAGAGGCAAGTGTGGAATTTAACCCTTTCATTTTATCATTATTAGTATATTTTAAATTATCAAAAAGATAAAACAATTAATTCCTCTTTACATTTTATAACCAAAGATTTTATTTATTATGAATAAATTAATTTCTTAGTCCCTTCATGTTACAAAATTCTTATGAAGATCATAATTATTATTTAGTTGTTTTTATTTTAGTTATTATTATTTTATTTTATTTTTATCTATTTTTTTATTTTATTTTTTCATTTTTTTTAAAGGTAGTAGACAAAATTTTACCCTTAGCATAATTTAGACTTAGAACTTAAATTTTGCAATTGTGGGTGACATTTAATTAGGAAATTGCTTTTAAAAATACTTAACTCGCTATTTGTCTTAGTGCCATGTAGGTCCATCCCTCTATCATCAACAACGCCACGCGTTCTCGTGATCTAATTAGGTGCTCCAAGGATGCCACTCACCTCATATGTTCGTTTGCACGACGTTCTTCAGACGCGACCACTTGCTCCAAGGGGTGCCACTCACCATTCTCCATTTTTCTGCGATGTGCTCTTTTAGGACGCATTCACGCAGTTCCAAGTAAAAGCAATTTTGGACTAATTTGGTAGATATCTATAACTCCTGGAGTCAACATTCCGCCAGTGAACTTGTGGGAGACTATGTCTTTCTAAGGAATAAGGCCCTCGCCTTATTATTACACTTCCTTTAGAATCATCGTGATCCACTATCGCAGTCTTCCCTCAAAGCATCATGGGTCCTCTCTCAACTAGGTAATCGCTAACCCACAATTCGAGCCATGATGGGAGAGTGTTAGTAGGTTGTATGTGGTTGTTGTCCACACCTCTCTCAACATCTCCGTAGTCTGTGCAACCCCTTTACTCATATATGTGAGTCCGGTCGGTGCTATCGTTATCCTAGATCATCAACAAATCATGTCAAACATATCCATATCATATCATCTAGCGATGTACTAATATCACAAGAAACAATCAAACCCCAATGGCACATTCCCCGACTCGATCCAAAGTCCAATGGGTTCCATCGATTCCTCTGCAGATCCTCAAGGTCCAAAACTCGCACACCAAGAAAAACCGAAGTCAATAGCACCTCGATATGTCAATGTAGTAAAACAATATGTCATCTACCCATAATGCATCATAATCAAAGCCAAAAATTTTAATAGCATAATAATCCGATCACTTTATGAAAGCAAGTGTCCTAAAAGAATAAGTTCGCACAAGTGCGCCTGAGTGGGATGTTACAAATGACATAGCTTGTCAACCTGCATCACATGTGGAGTAAAGGGTCAAGTAATTCCACTACCGCAGATGTTGAGGGAGAGGGTGTGCAAGAGTAGCCCTCGCCTAATGTTCTACTAGGCACTTCGTCAGGTTTTGAACTTTAGGTTAATGCTTACCTAGTTCAAGAGACCCACGTTGTCATGAGGGAAGATCGATAGTCGCCACGAGCGATTCTTAAGAGGTGCTAGTATAGTGGGGGCCTTATTCCTTGAGGCCCTTAGTCTCCCAAGCTCACCACAAGGGCATTGACCTGTGGGTTATTGATGTCTACCAAGTCACTCAAGAGGCGACTGGCACCCTCGGAGCACGTGAGACGTCCTCAAGGCACATCACAAGGGAACAGATGAGGCGAAGTGGCACCCTTGGAGCACCTAGTGCCCTGAAGGCATCATGTTGTTGATGATCGAGGAATGAACCTAGATGGTCTTAGGATGAATAATGTGTTACGATTTTTAAAACAATTTCACTAATAAAACGTCGCCTAGCCTAGGAAAATAAAAACTAGGTCTAAGTAATACATGTGGTAAAAAAAAAATTAAAATAAAATAAATAAATACACAAAAATAAAAACAATTTAAATAGTAATTATGATCTTCTGGCAATTTTGTAACATGAGGGAGTAAGAAATTTAATTTGTTCATAAAAAACTGTTGAAATAAAATTTAAAAAGAGAATTAACTATTTTATTATTTTTAAAATTATATTAATTAAAAGATAAAAGGGAAAAGGTGTTAAATTCCTTACATCTCTTTTGAGTTCTAATTAAAAGGGGAAAGAGGTAAATCTAAAAATTTTAGGAAACTAGGAAAAGAGGTAAACATAAAAAGGAAAAAAGGGGAAACATAAGGGAAAACAAAAAGGTCAAACTTAGTAAAGCATCTACCATTTAAGAGGATTTCTAATTTAAACCTAGTCCAACAATTTAATAAAAGAGCTAGTTATTAAAACATGTAAGAGACCTCTTGGCTTAATAATTCTACGGAGAGGATTCTAGGAGTAACTCTAGGTGGGTGGAGGGAACAAAGATAATTAATTAATTAAAGAAGTTAATTTATGGAGGAAATGAAGGGATGGGTGACACTTGTAATGGGAGGAATTTTAGGAATTCTAGAATTATAAAAAACTTAACTAAAAGATAATTTTGGAAAGTAAGGAACCACAAATCTCTATATAAGGAAGGGAGGTGATGGAGGTTGGATCATCTTTAGTTTTGCGCAACGAATTTCCACTTTATAGGACTATATTTTATCTAGATTTCTAACCCAACTAAGCCTCACAAATATTACATTTGCTCCACTCATCTTAATTTATATTAGGAATACAAACAACCCTCATACCCATTCCATGTAACACGACAATAAAGGAATTAGTATAAAAACTCAATGACATAAACAATGCTAATGGGAAGTTTATCAATGGCATATAATGCATGTTCATGCAAGACCTTCACCTCATTGTGATTAAAACATGTTGATGTTATTAATGGGTGTGCGAGTTTATGAAGATTAAACTCTTTATTTTGGGGATTATAATGCATTTCATTATATGTGGTCTTAGTGAATCCAACCATAGGGAAATTTTAAGGAATCTTAAAGAAATGTTCTAATACGTTTTTTTTAGTGATTCCAACTATAGGTAACTTTTAATGAATCTTAAAGAAATTTAATAAGGAATATATATGTGGTCTTAGTGGGGATTCAACCATGTTCAAAGATTATGAACATGCTATTGAGTTAATTTTTGGGTAGTTATCCACTCCAATGTTAGACTTATTGCTTTCTATATTCTCAAAAAAGTGAGACATGGTAAATGGATAAAGACATGTTAAAAGTTGAAATCATGTGTCTCAACAATAATGTATTCTCTTCTCTAGTGATATTAGTAAAAAAGAAGGATAAATCTCAAAGGATGGTCCTAAACTATAGGAAATTTAATAAATTGTGCTTAAATATAATTTTCTCATTCCTACCATTAATAAATTATTAACTTGCATTTTTAACTCTGCTTGTTGGTTTTCTGAATTGATTTCCTTGATGAACCCAACTTCTCATTTCAAATCTAATTTCTCCAGGATTTTACTGATTATTATAAAGATTGTGTTTTTATATTCCGCCCTTTACCTTTAATCATCAAGATGTGCCGAGGCCATCCAGGAGCCGAATCGACTACCGCTACTTTGGTGTTTAAATACCTATAGATTCAAATGCCCTACTTTTCTATGCATGGATGATGAGTGAAGGATAAGAATTTTCTCTGTTGTTTATCCCTTATTTATCTCCGAGTTGATTGATTCATTGTTGAATGTTTAGTATTTGCACCTTCTAATGATTGAGTACCTCAAGACCTTTGATTGACAAAACTTTTGGTTTCTCTCTATTTTTTTAATTGCTTGAACTTGGGTACATCTCTCACAGATTTTTATTGATAAACTCTGGATTGTGAATGATAAACTTTGAGTTGAATGTCAATCCCTTGGCCAACCCAACTTCTGATTTCAATGGACTTCTATGAGGTTTTAGCGATTATTATGAAAGATTGTATTTTTATCTTCCTCATTCCCTTATCCCTTTAGTCATCAGCTTGTGCCCGAAAGGCTTATAAGGAGCCAACGACAATACCACTTTGGTATGTTTAAATAACTATAGATTCAAATGCCCCGCTTATGCATGGATGATGAGTGAAGGATAAGACTTTTCCTCACTGGCCTATGCTACCCAATTGACCCTAAGTTGATTGATTCATGGTTGAACGTTTAGTCTTTCCACCTTTCTCTTATGAATGAGTACCTCTACATCTTGATTGATTAAAAACTTCGACATTTCTCTCTCTGGGTTTTTAATTGCTTGAACTTGGGTACATCTATGCAATTTATTGATAAACTTTTCATTGTGAATGATAAACCTCCGAATTTAATGACAATCCCACGCCTTCAAATTTCAGAACAACCAAATTCAAGATCACTTTTGATATGGCTTCTCATCCAAACCATAGAATCTTATCATAGTAAACTTCTCAAAGGAACTAGGTCTCCCACTTTGGTGTTGTTTTGAAATTATAGTGACCCTTTGACTAAAGGAATAATTATAATGAATACCTCATTTTGATATTAAAGTCTAATATAGACATAAAAGAGTTTTACATACTGCAAAAAAAACCTTCACTTACATAAAAGATTTTACATGATCTCTTACCATAGGCAAACACTCAATGGTTGGGAGAGAAACAGTTGGTTGGTCATTCAATGAGAGAAACTGATAAATGACATCAATATTTCATGTCAAAGCCTCATTTACATGAGAATTTGAGCTAATATATCATTGAACCTTGTTAATGATCTATTACCCTTTGTATTTACACAAACATTTAGTAGAAGATGAGCTTCTATTAACCTTAGTTGAAGATGGTGATGTATTACCCTTTGTATTTACACAACCATTGGAATCACCTCGCCAAGTTCTTTGTAAGTAGTACAGGAATACACTTAATAATTCCTTAATATTGTTGCATTCAATTCAATGCAATAACCAAATGATTGATCATAGATAAATGCAAGAACCACATGATAGATCATTAGATGAAATAGATTTTAAACATAGTTTGGCTTTAAAAACATTTTAATATGGATTACATTTTTTATAACATATTTTATATATACAACTTTAAATATAATATAATTGATGCTTTACCATTAATAGTTATTATTTCAAAATATTTATTAATCCAGTGTGAATGTTTTGCATTATAATTTATCATTTCAAAATAATTATAAATGTTTTACATATACATGCCTCCAATGCCTCGTAAAAGGTGTTTTCATAATAAAAACATTAGACATTAATTATGTAAGTAAACCACAAACATTACATACTATTTCATAAGCGATAAGTGATAAACATTACATATTAATAAGGGATAAATATTACATAATGATGGAAGGAAATACCAACATGCCACTTCACGAAACGAACCTAAGACGAGAAATCTTAGAGCAACAGGTTCACACGATTCATAAAACCCGTATTTTGGCGCATATCCATTTGAATTGTTCCATCGAAGATATTATATCAGCGATTACATTTTTAGAGATAGGAACGTGGAAAAGGAGGAGCGTTCTCCATGGCGTTACTGATTTCTGCTTGAAATCTTCACATGGCAGCAGAGGGAAAGAAAATGGGAACCACTATTCCCTCCAAGCCACCCGTTGCGATGCGAGAAGAGGAATTTGACTGTGGACGGTGACTACTCCCACTTCGGGCTTTAGCATCAGCGAGATCGCTTTTTCCCACCAAGTCCACATCTCCGGGTTTCATTTTGGTTATGTCCTAAACAAAAGGTATCCACCATCAGGCGAGCGGCCTTTCAATTCCATTAAATCTATCACAGATTGTATGTACTCGTCGTTCACAGCCATTTTCAATTCGTTTATCAATTTCACAGTGAAAGACAGTGGTTTGTTAGCCAGCTCTTCTGCGGTTGTCCTCGTGCATGCAAGGCTTATGCCATTCCCGCAGAACCCTTCAGGAAGCGGCGGGTCAAATTTCGTGCGGGCATTCACCATGAATATGAACCGAACTTCCTGCTCCACGGGAAGTTGGACAACCTTCGTTCTCAAACGCCACAAAAAGGCCGACAGAACTTCAAAGGTTGAGTACTTGCCTTGCCCTACTACTTGCCTCTTGAGCGACTCGAGCACTTTGTGTCCAAGGAAGAAGGAATTGTGGATCAACTCGTTAGCGGGCACCATCTGACCATCTTTGTCTTCTATTTGATTGTATTCGTAATGGGGGAATTTGACAATGGGAATCGTCCGGGGTCGGAGATTTTCTCTTTCCCAAACCGGGAGAACAGAAGGCCTCGTAGCCCTCTTCGTCATTTCCGCCAAAGCGTTAATGAACTGAACGAGGCCAAGTCCGTCGGTCATGGTGTGATTAAAAGTGATGGCTAATATGAACCCTCGGCATCTGAGGCGCGTTACCTAAAATGTCACGATAAAGACGCTTAAAAGAATTAATTCACATAACACAAAACGTTTTCATTGCTTAAAACAAATGGAGGTTACATATATAGCATGCATCAACGACTTAAGTGGATCCGATTAGCTAATAATAGTAAACCTAGAAAACTCAATAGCCATAAATACCGGGTTGAAACTCACTATTACAACAATAATAGTTAACCTAGAAACTAACTATTACAACAACTATAAGAATTCATCTCTAACACCCTCTCTTAATGCTTACATTACAAATATCTCAATCACAAATTATAAAACATAACAAAAGGTTACAAATAATTAGAACTTTCTATCCGCTCGTCTCGATCTCGGGTCTTCTCAAAGATCAAACCACTTCAGAATCACATCAGGCTTCCGCTTTCTCCTCTTCTTCGAGCTACCCACTCACACACTTAAAGTCAAAACACCCCTGACCATCTTTCTTGCACTTGAATACTGGACAATTTGACAACTCGCTCATCGGGGCTTCCGTGATAAAAGTTGACAATTATTGATGCATTCTATGAACTTGCCTTCATCTCGGATTTTTTCTTTTGGCTATCATTCTCAAGATATAGAAGAACAGCCGATATCGAATGTCTTCAACATTCCTACACAAGGCAGACTTCCAATAAAAACATTGTACTTGGAACTGGGGCTACTACCAGATCACAAGATACAATAGTTCTTATTTTACATAAACACTTGAACAATAGCACATTACAAAACAACAAGGTAACCAGTAACTTTTGACTTTGAAGCACCGAGTACAACAATAATCTTCAGTTTTTTTTAATAGACTTCAACCAGTCATGTGTTTCTTATAGTTCCGAAGAACATGAAGAACAACAAGCCCGAATTATGTCACTCTGCTACATATTTGGCTTTTCATCATTTGATTACAAATAAAATCACACTCTCTCACACACATATAATATATTTAACATACATAAACAAAATTTAAACACACCACACATACATATATAAGTAGAAATGAAGGGCACTCACTGTTTATGGTGGTTCTTCATATCTATCCACACCGATATACCAAACACTGAAATATTTTCAATGGCCATTTGTTCTGAATGCGGCAAATTTTTAGTGGAGGTAATCAGACTTCATGGAGAAATCTATTTCACGCTTGATGCATTGTCCTTTGAAGCATAGTGCAATCCCCGAATGTGGAACTAACTTCCACTTCACCTTCCCTCATCCTTAAATCTCTTACCCACTTTAATAAAGGATTTATAATCTCACTTATACATGCATTTACTTTATCCACATGCATTCACTTTAATATTCAAAATATCCCCTTTTTATTTAAAAGAAAATTTTATACCTCACTCTCAAACAATCCAACGATGCAAATCTTATTCAATGTTCCACATATGCATGCATGCAAATCTCATTCAATGCTCCACATATGCATGCATGCAAATCTTGGATGACTCATAAAACTCACGCTTCATCTTTCACCGCTCCAACATAAAAAAAATCTCTATGTTTTTACACAACTATCGATTAACGATTCGGCTTCCAACTCATGCTCAGCTCCATGCAGCAACTCAACAATGGTAGCAATGGTCAACCCCAACGATGGCAATCAACTACAGCCTCAAATGGTATGCCATGGCACACGGTGGAACAACATCAATGGCATTCAACGACAACGAAAAGAGTGACCTGCTATGCGATCTCCTAGCTCTCACGCTTAGACTTCTCACGCACTCTTGCACACAGCCGCTCAACATTACTTCTCGCTCTGATACTAAGATAAAATTGGAAGAATTAATTCACACAACACAAAAACGTTTTTCATTCCTTAACAAACAAATGGAGGTTACATATATAGCATGCACATCACTGACTTAAGTGGATCTGATATTAATAATAGTAAAACCTAGAAAACTCATGCCATAAATAAATACCATAGTTGAAACTCACTATTACAACAAGTTAACCTAGAAACTAACTATTACAACAATGATAAGACATCTCTAACACGCTCATGAACTGGACGAGGCCAAGTCCGTCGGTCATGGTGTGATTAAAAGTGATGGCGAATATGAAACCTCGGCATCTGAGGCGCGTTACCTGAAATGTCACGATAAACAGTACGTTCAGAAATCACAAGTTCCATTGGAAGAAATAGCATTCAACGCCACCACGCCCTGTAACAATTGAATTAATCAAAGAAAATTGATTCAGAGGTTGAATGAATTAAGCGTTCCATGTTGAAGTCGCCTCATATTATCCATCACTTGCCCTCCGCTAAGGAGCCTAAATAAGCTAGGCTCTGAAGAAAGAGGTATTTGTCTTGGCTGATCTGTGGACCATATGCATTTGTGATCATTCCTTCCTTGTCTGAACCAATGGCTCTGTAGTGCGTTGTGATGGTACATGGAGTGGAGAGGCTTTGATCGAGGATGACTGTAGTAGGATTCCAAAGGATGTTCAGGTCTCCTAAAGCCCCTTTTGAGTCTGTTTGATATGATTCGCAATTGCACCAACATATTTTGATGATATCTTCTGCAGTTTTCCCTCTACATTTTGTTTCTTGAATCGGGAATCTATCAGGGTCTTCCATTTTGATGCAGTTTCGAAGAATCCTTTATTTGGATCTTCCATTTAGGCCTCTGATATTCCAGGTGAGGATATTCATAGTTAACAATTTTTAGGGTGGAAAAAGGATCTCTCTGAGAGCCTGTGAATCTGTCCCAAGTTGATCATATAGTTTCCTCCCTCCTTTATTAACTGATGAGCTGATTTTTTTCCCCTTCGTTTTGTTTCTTTTGGGTGTTTTCTTGGATCTTGGTTTGGGTCTATGTTGATCCCCAACCTAGATGTAGCCCTTGTTGATGAGTCTAGAGATACTTTGTGGACTTTCTTGAATTGGTCCTCTAGAAGGCTTTGGAGATCCTTCTTGTTGATTGCTTCTTCTAACCTGTCTAGGTTGATTTCTTCTAGGTCCTGCTCATCCATTTTCATGATTGTATCTTCCTCTCTTTCTGGTTCTTTCCCTGAGACTGGGTGAGTCTATGGATCTGCTTGGTTTGCTAGGTTTTTATGCTTTTGTGCCAATTGATCTTCCTTGTACTTGTTGGGATCTTTCCCCGTGGTCTTATGAGGGTTTTCCACCTCTTCTGCTTCTGGGAGGTGGTTGAGGGCTTCAAAAGAGTTATTAGTTGGGTTATTTTTTCCGTTGATGGTTGTGGGCTCCTTTTGCGCTTGTCTCCTTTGATTTTGAACATGAGTAAATCCTTTCTTTGGTTTCTCTTCAGCTTCCTTCTTGGGGGGGGCACTGAGAGGGAAGTCTCTGAAAAGGTGTCCATGTTCATGGTATTTTCGACATCTGAAAATGATGTGTTCATAGTCTATGGTTTGGGCCCATTCCTCATCTTGGTATTCTGAAGTAATTGTGTCTGACAGAGCTTTGGAGATGTTCATATAGATACATATCCTAGCATAAGAGGTGTATTTTCTTTGTTTGGTAACTTCAGAAGATTTGACATATTTACCTAGGGTGTTTCCTATGCCCAGTAAAATTTCCTCTAACCAGAACTCTTGGGGTAGGGAATAAAGGAAAATCCATACCGGTGCATATGCGAAGTTTTCCTTTTCTGGGCATAAGCAGTCTGTCCAGAAATGTAGGTAGAGGCTAGTCGAGTTGTAGAAATATGGTCCCCTTTCGAAGATCATGTCCTTGTCCTCCATGTAGTAGAATACTATTGTAAAGAAACCTTTGGAGCTCAATTGAAGCTCATAGCCTCCCTTGGGGTTCCACCATGACTTGATCCGGCGAGCTAGGTCTTTTTCTGTGGGCCAACGACCTAGGAATTTTCCTATGAGGTCATGGTCTCGCATGAACTGTGTATGCTCCCCTATCCTGGTGGTTTTGATGATGTACCTGGGTGCAACCAGGGCTTGGGGGATGCATTTTCCATGTATCCATACCTGAGTTTCTTTTGGATGCAAGGAATCAGCCTTTGTATTCGATTATTTTCTTATTTCCATCTCTTCATGCATGTATTGTTCTCGTAAGTGCGATAACGGCTCAAAGGATGGTCGGCGTGCTTGCAAGTTTTCTAGATTGTTGGCAGAAACGGTTTTTTAGGAGGGGGGTTTCACCCCCCCTTCTTCCCCCATTCTTCTGAGGCGATCAGTGCAGCAGCACTGAGTCATTCAGTGCGTACCAAGGGAGTCACAGAAGGTTCAGAACTGATGTTGTAGAGCCGAGCATGAAGAAACCCTAGAGTTGTAGACCTTTGCCATATGTTAATCACGAGTATGATCATGATCATGTTACTTGTGCCATCACAATGTGATTTTTGATAAAACAAAATTCACTAAATACTTAGTGTTGTGATATACCACCTAACCTAGATTCATGCTAGATTATTATTCCCAATAA
>SNQJ01S0088236.1:20761-31970 GCA_010110895.2 Picea sitchensis
TTTTATGTAGTTATTATATAATTTTTATGTTAATAAATCACGCATGTTGTGTGTAGATTTAATCGTGCACCCCAACCATTAAATCAATGATCATTATTTCATCACAGCCTCCACACATGCTTCATGGTTAACACAGAGGGGGGGGGTTGAAACTCTACCTTGGTTAAGAGCTCAATGACATGTCACTCACATATGGATTGCAACAGCCTACATTTAACTTAACTACATCCGACCCCCCCGCAATCGGTATGGGACCGACACATGTCCCATGTGACATCAACTAGAGAAAATGCATAAATTTAAATTTTATTTATTTTAATTAACTTTTCGCTAATCATAAAATGACATGTAGCCACTTTCAATTTAAAAAAGGGTAAAGGAAAATCATTTGGTTTATTTAAGATTTGTAAAGAGTTCGAGTGCCCGATAAATTTTTCCAGCATCATCCACCATTAGATTTATGGCCTAAGTATTTTTCAAATCAATCTTTTTCATGGGTAATTCAAAATCCATTCAGTCTTCAGTTTTCATTTTCTAAAATGGATCATTCTCAACCATTTAAAGTCAAGGAAAACATAAATAATGTAGAAGAAGATCTGGTCGACAAAGACAAGGATATTTTTTATCCTATCCTATCGTTCAACTCTTTTGAGTTGAACCAATAGGAGAACCATAATTTAAGGGATCTATTTGATCACTACCATGCCTGGAATCTGATTTAGTGGAATTTTTGGTGCCTCAACTCTACGATTTTTCTGAGTTTGAGACCCGGTGCACCTCAAACTACATCTCTTCCAAAATAAATGTCATTTCCAAGATGGGTCTGTGCTCATCGAATTAATCCTTGAAGCCATTGTTGAAATGTTTAGGTGGAATTTAAACCYCGATAATGAACCATTAAATGAAGTTGTAATGCCCACATTTTTTAGAGAGTTAAGACCTGAAGAGAGAGTTTCTCTTTTACTTACATACCTATGTAATAGTCTTGACACCCTCGCATATAATGTTGTTCTTGAGTCGAGCTTATTTCCTGAAATCCCAAGAAAAATTGTTTCCTTGATTTATGTTATATTGGGAAAAGACAATGACCTAGTAGTCGATGAGTTTGTGTTAGGAATCATGGTAGCAATTTTCCCAATTACGACCAAACTCGTGACTAAATTCAATTTTTCTCAATTCTTAGCATATCAAATCCATTACCAACTCTTAGAATTTGAATCTCCTAGAAGCTTTAGGTACCAATCTTACCTTGTTTACCTCTTTTTGTTTTCTCAAGCATATCATTTTACACATTGTGGATTAAAGGTTGAAGATGAGATTGGTAATCCATCTTCAGTCATCCATTGGACCTCATTGGTTAAGAATAATCCTCTAAATGTGGTATTTTTAGAGTATGTTGACCAATTTATGTCTAAAGCTTATCTAAGCATACACAATGAAGTCCCCCCCAAACTCTTTCTTGAATGAAAAGATTTATTATAGTTGAGTCCAGAAAACAGGGTGGGAGACTGGTATATCCCTGAAAATCACACTAAAATCATAATTTATGGTTGTGAACTTCATCCTTTCCTCTTTATTGTTTTCTTGATTCCTCGAATTTCTGTTATTGAATACATTAGAAAAATATTGAACTTGGATGAAGCCCATTTCGTGTCAAAAACGTATAAGGAAAGCTTTAAATTAAAGAATAAGGTAGGACCTTTTATTGTCAATACTAGGTTTTCTCTGCAGGTGACAACAAAACTCCTTTCATCTATTGGATTTCTATAGGGAGAGTCATAGAAGTATGATCCCCACTCTGTGATTTCCTTAAAACAATTCTCACATAGACAAACTCCATATCAACATTGGCAAAAACCACAGGTAGAGATGTTGACCAATCAGGATAGCTAGGAGGGGGTAAATAATATTTTGCAAATTCATAGCAAGGATCTAGAGAAACCTTTAAATTATCCAGTTACACAAGCTCCTCAACAATTTGAAAAGAAATATAAAATTAATACTGCATAATCAACTCAAAAAGATTCGGGGACAAATGAAGAAGGGTCGACCAAAAGATAGAAATTGGAAGTACTTGAGGAAGAAGAGGATACAGAGTTAGCAGAAGAAATAATACCAAGAAAAAAGGGCATTGTTGTGACTATAGAGGTAACATCATCGGAAAATATCTAGAGTGTAAGGAGTCAAAGTGAAATAGAATCAGTGATTACTGATCAAGCAAAGCAGATAGACCAGGTTCATCATTTCATGGAAATCAAAAAGACAAGTGCTAAGATTAAAAAAACTACAATTCCTAAAGTTTATGACCATGATGCATATCATACCAGAATGATCTCAGGTGTGGACTATGAGAAAGGAAGATCAAATATAGCAGTTATGGAGCCAAAGGAGCAGAAGAATGTGACAAACATTTCCATTGATCTTAATCCAGTCCATCCATTGGATAAATTTGACTTGCATAAACAAAGTGTAGAAATGATAAACAAGTATGATATGATAGCCAATCTTGGAATTAAGAAGCTTCAAGTCATAAATGAGAAACTTAGGACCCAACTAAAAAATGAAAAGTTAGCCACTAGAACCAGACAGATAAGAGTAGAAGAGATGGAACAATGGGTAATTGACCTATGAGAAAACCCAAGAGATGAAGCATTTATTCAGGCATTAATAAAAACCAAGCACACAAAGATCTAGGCATTGAAGAAAAGGCTTAACATCCTAGGAACTGATCATGTACAGACTCCAGAACTACAAACAACTCAAGCAGAAAAATAACAAATTTTGAAGAAAATAATTTAGATGGAAGAACAAATTGATTTATATGCCAAACATATTGAAACTCTAAAGGGATGATCTCTTTTGTTACAGTCAGCAGAATCCTATAATACAACAACAAGATTGTCAAAGGCATTGGTAGATTTAAGTATGAAGGGAGTTGAAATTGATAAACTGGAGAAAATCATTGCAACACAAAATGAAGAAATCAAGGACAAAGACAAAATTATTGAAGAATATAAAAATATTGAAAGGTAAATTGCCAACAGATATATAGCAAATGAAGAACAAATTGACAGGAAAATCCTATCTAATAGGAGCCAGACATATCATTTGGGATGAAATTATCAGTGAAGTTGGAAATCTTTGAAATTATTTCAAGATAATAGATGATCAAATGTTGTTCATAGATGAAGAAAATGATATCATCCAGAAATCATTCCATGAATTGGGAACTAGACCTTAGGTTTCTACTCAAATCATTAAGTTCTTGAATTCTACTTCCAGTGAAATATTAGCAAGTAAAGGTGTCAGAGACAGAACTACAATGGTTATGGAAACAAAAAAGGTCTTTACAAAAAGAAACCTAATACAACAAGCTCAAAATAAATGTATTATGGTGAAAAGAAATGTTGAATCTTTTACAAAAAAAGTTGAGAATTAAGTTAAAATGGGATTACCTTCAGCTTGGGATAAAAAGGGGAAACTATTGTCATATGAGAATTTCATAAAAAAATTGTTCATTTTTAGAGGAAAAGAAGATAAATTTCAAATAATGTCTGATACTTTGAGAGGGAAGACCATTGTAGACATATTGATAGATGATTTCTACCTTCTTTGGAGGATACACATTTTATTTTCAAATCCTCCCACATATGAAAAATACACAGAGTTGGATATCGCATTTAGGAAGATGGAGTCATTTAGTTATCCCTTAGATGGAATTTGGAATCTTATTCTTCAGTTGTTGGTAGGATGACTCATCAAATGTAGCTGAAGAAAATCAATATTTTTCTCCTCCGAATATCCTATTTTCTAGGAGTCAGATTTTGTTGTATTCAAATAGCCTAAGAAAAAGGACCAAGTAACCATTTTTGGTTTCGACTTGACTTGTATAAATATGAATGATAACTCAATGTCAAAGAGAGATCTCTTTTTGGGACCTGCAACATATTTAATAAAATTCTACAGATTTTGGAGACTCAAACTTTCATGTTTTAGTTCATGTGACTTGTTGATGTTCTTTTCATATTCCTAAATTCTTCTTGAATGTGTCTACTACCATGATTGTGATAATTTAGTACAACGAATACTATCACAAATACAAAGGTACATTTTAAAGTTACATATTTCTTCAATATACTATGAGTATTAAGAAGACCTGTTCTTAAATTTTATTATTCCTTTTGAATGGAAACACAGTGTTCATTTTTGTTTGAATTATATTATGGTTAAGATGTGTGTTTTGTCAATTTTCTTCTATCTAAAAGGTAAAAAAATACTTATAAAAGGATACATTGTTTTTCACTTAGATTTTTCTTCTCTTTTCTTGTTTCACACCATAAAATATTCAATTGTATTAAACATAGAAAATTTGCCTTCAAATATCATATCTTAAAAAAAATTAAATACTTGTAATACAAGCTTGAAAAGAGAGAAAAAAAAACGTTGTGTTTTAAGACAAATCAAGTCAAATAAATTAATCATAGTAAATGGGTGCCTTGGCATAGTTTCTTATCCAAAAACATCTCAAGGGTTACACCAATATAGATCTTTCAGTGTTAAGAAATCTGAGAGGTTAGTTGGACTGCTATCAACTGTATATTTTCCCTTCAAAATGTACATATTCAATGCACATCACAATAGTCATCTTAGTAGAGATAATTTGTTATTTGTGAATCTTGTATCGAGGAAATTTAGGGAGGCTTGCATGTTTCCATCTTGTGACATGTTTTACATTTTCCGTCCAATGGATTAAATTACTTTGAGTACTCAAAGGGCCAAAAGGGTTCAGGAATTAAAGGCATTTGGAAAGAGTGAACGTGTACTCTTTACGAACTTAGTGGGTCATTTAAAGTGACATGGTTTTCTTTAAATAATGTCGATGAGTCAACCCACATTCACAAATAAAAATTGATAATGACTATCTTTATTACTAATTAACAAAAAAAATATGCTAAATTTTGCTACCTTTAAAAAATGAAGATAAATAAATAAAAATATTGAAATTATTATTTTATTTTTTATCCATGGGAATTTGTAGTGACCTGGGATAGCCCCGGAATCAAACCAACTCGGTGCTACTATACTCCAACAGTATATACAACAATATGCAAGCCAAATATACCAATAAATTATCACTTAGTAAGGGTCGAGACGTTAGGAGACACACCTGCATTTTGAAGTCCCGCCCTAGGGAGTGCCTACCCCTTTTAACCCTATCACAATGGGCCAACTCTCATTGGGAATTTGAAAGGAACATCTTTATGGTGTTTTTTCAAAGGAACATAATTTCTAAATTTCTAAAACTTTCGACGTCTGTCTCACTTCAATGAAAATATTCCACTTTGGTCCACTCCACTTTTCATAATTATGATAGATCATTCACTTGTCCTATGAGGAGCACCTGATCATCAAGTGAAGATTTCATATCAGTGGGGAGTTGACATGCCCATAAGAGAAGGGCTTATCGATGTTGTGTTAGATCCTGACTATATGCTCGTCGGTTAACATGAATCTATCAGGCCAAATTCTGCCAAAAAGAGGTCATCTCCATAGCTTTATCAATCTCCCAACTGTACCCAATTCATTTGCAAGCCCATTCCCTTACGATATCACCAATGACATAGGCCTTCATTCATTCAATATATCCAACAATATATTTGTTGGGTATTTCCCATCTAACTTCTCCAAATTGAAGGGCTGGGAGATCTTGTATTCTACTACAACTTCACAGGGCCATTGCAATGGACGTGTATGAGCCAATGATTTTCAAGCATCTTCACTTGGAAGGGAACTACTTTTCTAATGTCATTCCTATTGAGTATGGTGGTTGGACTAAGATAGACTATCTTACAGTCTCTGGAAATTAACTGAAAGGAAATATTCCAAGAGAATTAGGAAATCTCAATTGGCTTCAAGAGTTTTATGTGGGATATTACAATGAATTTGATGGTACAATACCTCCCGATATTACAATGAATTTGATGGTACAATACCTCCCAAAGTGGGGAGGTTGATGAATCTTGTTCATCTAGATATGTCGAAGTGTGGGTTATCTGGTCCC
Organism: Picea sitchensis; assembly: GCA_010110895.2. Classification (NCBI taxonomy): domain Eukaryota; kingdom Viridiplantae; phylum Streptophyta; class Pinopsida; order Pinales; family Pinaceae; genus Picea; species Picea sitchensis. The sequence continues at coordinate 26,823 of SNQJ01S0088236.1, forward strand.
ATTCCTCTAGAGTTCAATAATATGGTGAATATAGATACACTATTTCTACAAGTGAATAGCCTTTCCATCCCAAATCCTCCAGAGCTAGGGAACCTTAAGAACTTGAACTCTATGTACCTTTTAGTCTCCACATTTGATCAGGTCATCCTAAAAAGATAGAGCACATGGGAATATTTATCGAACCATATCTTACTCGAAATATGAAAGAATTATTTGATCCTATCAATCCTTTTCCACTCTTTGCATTGTATGCTTTGATCAGACTCTCCTCCCATTGAAAGAGTACCAAAAGAAATACATCAATACATTTTTTCAATTGACAACCCATCCAAAAGTCGGCCATTTTTATAGAGTAGTTGCTTTTTGAAACTATCTAAGCCTTGCTTTCATTATATTCTTAATATCTTAACAATGTTAATTTTTCTACACTATTTATGTTTTTTGTTTGTTAATTTGTGTGTGACCTCAAGGACAATCCCTTGGTGGCTGGTGTTCCTACACTGTGGCATCTAAGTCACAAAAATCACCCTCCTGGGATCGCATCTACTTCTGTTTCGGGGATCGCACCCGGCCTGAGCCACACCAACCCTTAACATGGTTGGATTTTTTGTCCCCGCAGGTTTCGAACCGATGACTTTAACATCACAGAGTGGCTTAACAACACACTCCGTCACCGACTGTCCTACACCTCGGGGACCTTACACTATTTATGTTAAAAAGCTACTAAAAATAAATATTTTTTCATATATATATATTATTTTTATTATTTTTTAATCCTATTACACTTTTCTCTTAAATTTTAATATAATATTATTTGTAATGGTATGAATATTTTATAAAGTTCTTTTTTTTCCAATAATTTAGCTAAGAATTAACATTTTTATGTCAATTCCTCTTTATTTATAAGTGGTTTTAAGTGGAGTTTGAAGCACTTTTAAGAAACTTCTTATCCTTGATGTTAATTATCATACAACTTGTCCACCTATCCTCTGAGCCCAACCACTTATTGGTCCTCTCAACAACGTCATACTTTCCAATACGATAGAATTGAATGCCTACATAATAGTCCTCTGTCTTTTTTCCCACCCGAGCCTCCCCACTACTCCAGGAAACAATAGGGGGAATATTGTGAGGGATCTGATGATTATATTATCTTGGTCTCTATGTTGACAACATTGAGATCAATTTCCTTGATTGATCATCGATATTAGATTATGGTGCATTAGATTTGATGAATTAAAGGTTGCATTCACTTGTTTGAAGCAACAAGATTTATGTTCTTAGGAGACAACTTGGAATCGTGGAGAAATGTATTTACTTGGCATGCAATCTCGAACGATGTGAGGCATTTGATCCCATAGGGAAACGTTGGATAGACTTGCCAGGGATGTTGGTTGATGAGTATTTTATTTACACAGATAAAGAGTCTTTGGAAGTTGGCACTAAGTTGCTTGTTTTTTGGAGGGAGGTGATATGATTTGTTATATGGAGGAATAATATTTTGGCACATAACTAGCATAGTGATTGCTGATGAATCTATTTGGGTGTTTGTTTGGTTCTACCAAATACAGATAAATCGTGATTGTAGAAGATGGTTGTGATACAATCATGGGTGTGGTTAACTTTGCATAATTTTATAATTTTAAGTAGGGCACTTGGGAAACATTACCAACTATGTATTCCCTTGAAATATTTGTTCGGGGTTTTTTTATGGATGGAAAATTTTATGTCACAAACAAAAGATGATAAGAAATATAGAATCTCCTAAATGTGGAAAATAATTTAGTCTTGAAAAGAAAACATAGAGGAAGATTCATACATGTTTTCTAGAGACAATGCAATTGACCATGCACTGACTTTACTAACTATGATTAGTAAAGTCATGAAAAAGCTATTGATATGAAAAATTTTGTATACAATAATGAAAAAGTTTGGGACATAATTTCTTTAGCAAAATACAACAAACTAACTCCTCATCTTTAATAAGATAAAGCATAAGGTAGGTGGGATAAACTATTATTTCTTTATTCATTTTAAAATATATATTTTGGGTTAAAATACACGAAATTAGTAACTTTTTTTTTAATTTTTCACACATAAGGTAAGCACATGGTGCGTGCACAGACACACACACAAAGAATAACTCCATTTTAATTTGGTATATCTTGTGCATTCTTATTAGATTTGATTCCATCAATGGCTCTAATAAGATGCAATCAAAATTTTTTACTGCCTCCAAGAATACAATGTGTATACACGAGAGAATCGATATTATGCTTGGTCACTAAATCTTCAATTAGCCTTAGTCTTTTTGGGGATAGGGGGAGGAACCTTAGCCACCTCTAACCAAAGAAAACACACAAATTGTGTTTTGTGGTAAGACATTTTTTACAAATACAATGAACTCTAAACAGCATGTTGACGGGTCCAAATGGCTTGTCAAGTAGGTAAGGGAGAACGCCCGATGGTAGGTCCCAATTAGACCTACTCTCGTTTGGTGTAGTGTTTCTGACTAGTATCTGGGTTTGGTTGTCGCTCAAATTTTAAAATAAGAATAAGGGGAAAGACAACAAATTGTCCCCCAAAGAATTCTAATTAATCCTAAGTCTAATCTAGCTGAAAGAAAACTAATCTAACCTAACTACTTCTAACCTATCTCAGGAGAAAAACTAATTGAACGAGTACATTGAAAGATAATATCATCATAACCAAAAATATTTCATGTATGCTAATGATAAGTGATAATGACAATTCTATAGATACATAAACAATTAATAGTACAATGCATTCATAACATTGTTTTTGTACTCATAAGGAAACATATGACAACATGAGTAGATATAATAGAGTGAAGAAATAGTTCATACAATAGAATTCTATGCTACTCAAGAAGAAGATAAATGCACAAAGAATAGTCTCATATACATTTATCAAATCCAAAAAAAATTGAAATACATCTTGGTCTTTATTCATTCAACAGTAATAGTACCATCTTTCATTTACAAAGGGAAAAAGTCTTGTGTTACATTCAACAAGATCTCTTTTATAAAATAAGAGAGACTCTTAAGCTCTCATGGATTTTCATTTAGTTTTCCCCTAATTTCCTTTTTTATTTTCAAAAATGAATATGCGAGAGATACAAATGGAAGCTGAAGAGACTCTTGAGTGGTTATTTTCACCGTCAGATAGTTCAAAAATGACATTCATTTGCAAATATTATTGTCTCTACATGTTGGTGTCGTCTTTTATTTCTTGAGCTATCATGGGCATTTCTTGTGTTTTCTTGCTGATTAATATATTATGATATTTTTCTCCTATGTCTCATATTTCCATTGAGTTATTTTATGCTTGATTTTGATGCATGTAACTTGAGATATGACTCCTAGAACGTAACATAGCCCATTCTTCAATCAAATTTTGGTTTCTTCTGTGTTCTGCGTTTTTAATTAATTTCTGCTCTCATATGCCAACATTTTATATTCCATATTCTTTTTCTCTCTCCCATCATTCCGATGAACTATCACGGTCTTGATTTCGTTGCTTGTAGCCGAAGTTATGGTTGTTTGAAGTTTGCACAACCATTTTTCCTCCAAATTCGTGGTATGTTGTTTTTTGCAATTTATGAGGTTTTACATTATATTTAAGACCTCAATAAATCTTCCACTGTATTCCTTTGTTTGAAACCTTTCCAATGAGGTATCATAGGCTCAATTCTGACATCCACAACCGAAGTTATGCCCATTTGAAAAACATCACTCAACAGTGGTCGATTATGCCTATGGGTGAATCTGGGCCTTTGATCCTTAACCTGCAAATAGAAATCCCGCATACAAAAGAGAATCCAACACTTAATGTTTAAATTGATTTATCCCTTATGAATAATTTAAATAAGAACTTGGTAAGGTGTAGGACCCATGGCTTGTAATATAATTTTAGCTAATTTCCCCTTTAAAAATTAGGGAAATAAGAAAAAAATAAAAAATAAAATAGGAAATAAAAAAATTAATTACATTAACCTATGTTAATTACAAGTAATATACAAAAATAATAAAATTATTCTTAAAATTATAAAAATGAAAAATGAAAAAATAAAACAAAAAACAAAAAATAATTAAAACAAATTACATTAATTAAAATAAAAATAATAAAGTCCCCCTCCACACCAAAATGGACCAATGGTTCAAGGTCTTCTATGTGGGATATAAAATCCCCATAAGATATTCCCCAATTTCCCCCAAATTTTTCTTTGTCGAAAGGTTCGTGTAATCCTACTCTCGTGGACTTATCTCACTCTGATAGCTCAACTCACGATGACATTCTAGTGGTGGCTCACTCATGATGACATTCTCATTCTAATGGGCTATGAATATATTAAAATAATATTTATGATAAGTGAACTTTCTTCAAAATAATATTAAAATAATTGCAATTGGGGTGCGTGCGTTCTCCAGGCAATTATATTAAATAAGCCTCCAAAATATTATTATAATGTATGATTCGTGAAGTTGGTCATCGGGTTTCATGGTAAAGGAGTCGATAAACCTCGATAATTCTTCTGACGACTAACACTCTCATTTCCACTTCGGCTCACTTCCGACGACGATGGTAAGATTTAGTAAAAGGTAAATGTTGATGGTAGGTTCTGACGACTTGGGATATGAGGAAAAATAATATAATAAAATTTTCCACATGGGTGCATGTCTTCCAAGGAAAATAATATTCCAAAGTTTGCATGGTCTTCGTTGAAGTTTTTGGTAAGGGAGGTGAAGTGTGGGTAAGTTCCTCTACGGTAATTCTCCAATGACGAAGACCTCATGAGCTCTCTCGTGAGCTAGGGTTGAGACCATGAAAAATTTATAATATGATATATTATGCTAAGGTTTCAAGGCATTTGGGAATACAATTTTTTTAATAGGTAATATAATTCCCATGTCATTCTCGAGGGGAGGAGGAGATTCTTAGAAAATAGGAAGGTTGTCCTAAAAAGTAGGGAGGTATGTCTTAATTATTAATTCACATGGGAATTATCATGAATTAAATGCGAGGACTAATGGGGAGGGACCTACAATATCATGTTGAATAAATATCTAATGTGAATTATTTTTCCCCTATGTAAAAATAAATATCTAAAGTGATCCTAGGGAAAAA
>SNQJ01S0088236.1:43506-65505 GCA_010110895.2 Picea sitchensis
TATGCATATATTTAAAGGTTTTAATGATCAAAAGTGACACATACCATGATACCTGGACCAATTACCTCATGGAGCAAGAACCTCTTCTGATACAGGACCAAGTCGATGGTGATGGATGCTGCTGCTACTGACAAGACAAGGTTGATGGAAGAAGAAAAGGATGGGCCCTCCAGGGCCATGCTTAGGTCAATGCTGCTCTCAGTACTCCATGTCTAGGACCTATGGGCCTCGAGACATGATCTCCTAGTTATCCCTAAAAAGAAGGGATAACAGGTACCATCCTCAAAATGAGGGGAAGTACTTAGGGTTTTTCCATGGGATTTTTAACCTAGACAAATGAAGCTCCATCCAATTCACATATGTGCATACCTTCCCCATAACTAACCAGTGGAACCTCAACATAAATGTGGAAATAAGATCATAATTAAGTCATTTGAGTGTCCTTTTGTTTTTTTTAGTTGTTATAGAAATGACACCTAGACAAGTTCAATGCCAAATACTCTATGGTAGTTGACTCTACTATAATAATAGATAAGTTACAAATATGTGTTCAAGTTATTCAAGAGGCATATTCAGGTACTCATTCTAAATCATTAGCCAATAAACAAAATATTTCTAATCATTATTTCTTTCAACTATGTACTTGATTATCTTATAAGCATTCATCTTCATTTGTAATATCTAGAAACTTAATAGTGAAGGCTTGGATGATTGGTTAAGTTAAAAAGATAGATACATGGAAACAAATTTCCCATCAAGTTTATACTTTAGATAAACTGGATCTACCATTGATTGTAGTGCAATGCAAGGGTTTTGACATGACTTACTATGTTATTGACTTAACTAAAGTTTATAGTCTTGAACATGTAATCTCAAAAGTTTCAAGAGTTATTTGAAGTGGGATCATGGGATATTCATTGTTAGATTTGTCAAGGGTGATGACCACTGGACCTTGAGATGTTTCCTTTGTGGGATGGGGTGGTGACATTGGAGTAGGAGATAATAAAGGGGTTTAATAGTTGTTATTTATTGTATTGATCATCTTTAGATAAACTATAATGTTACCATTTTTAGGGGATTCTACTCAAAATTAGTCTCTCTTTCTAAGATTTCCCTCTCTTTGTTGGAAGGATCATTGGTTGTGCAAGGATTAAGGGGGCGTTACAAATCAAAATGCCACACTTAAGTGTCACACCCTAAGTGTCACAAAGTGTCGTATGCACCTTGTTAAGTGTCACATGCACTTTGTCAAGTGCTGTATGCACCTTAATAAGTGTTGCATGCACTTTTCCAAGTGTCGCAACTCGTTGACTCCGTGAAAAACATTTTCCATGATCCCTAAGTCATATTGGATGAAGAAACCCATCATTTCAAGGTCATAAACATGTTTTTTACATGGAAATTTGACCATTTTTTGGGCATTTATGAAGGGTGGCGCCCCCATTTCCATGCATAGGGAGCATCGATGCTCCCCTTTCCATGTTAAGGGAGCATCACCGATGCCCTGTCTCTAACTTAGGGGGAGCACCAATTTGGTTAGAGGAAAATATGGAGAATCTTGCCTTTTCCTAAGGGACAAATCTAAATAGATGAGGTTGGTTTTGCTCGAATAATATCCTATGGCTCTATCTCAGGGTCAAATCCCAACTCATGGAGCCATATCCTCAACCACTTCCATAAATAACCCATGGTAGTTGAGCCTCCCAATTCTATAAATTGAAGGCATTTCCATGGTGAAAGGAGGAAGATATCATGTGTCAAACCTTTGATCCTGAGAGAGGGAAATACATTGAAGTATCATCATTTTGAGCTGAAGACTTTCATGCAAGGGCTAGACGACGATAGTTTGGAGAAGATTGTTGCAGCATCAAACGTACTTTGTAAGTGCCTTCTTTTGGCTTTCCATTTAATATCAACTTGGTATATTCCTTTCATTATGATTGTTCATTCTAATGTCTATGCTTAAGTCAAATCAAGGATAGATATGTTTTTTTTATCTAATCACATAGAGTAGGAGAAAGGATTTCTTTGTTGTTCATCGCAGGTCCCGAATTGCGCCAAGGAGCTTGGAGATCAATCTTGAAGCTTGGAGCAGCGAGGACAAACATCAAAACAAGGTACGCCACACTCTTTATCTTCCTTATCCCGATTGGTTATGAACTAAATCTATTTGAATATGCAATATTTTGATTTAGTGTAAGATGATAGCTCAAAAGTAGTGGATTGTTGAGAGTATTTCCATGTGTCAATATGGATCTTTTTTGTTGTTCTCAAAATTTGAGACACGATATCTTACATATGGACTTGCCTATTTTCTTGATGATTGTAATAAGTAGAAGTTGGGTAGGCTATAGAATTTTCTGGATTTTGGACAAAAATTGAGATAATATGCTAATGTATATTTTTATTTCTAATTTGAAATATCAAACATATAAAGGTTTTTTTCTTGGAAAAAAAACTAGAATGTTACCCCCTCACTTTAAGCTAAATATTTTTAATAAAATATACAAAAAGTAGTTTTTGACACTATTAAAGAAACCACAACATGCATAATTGAACTTTTAATATTTTCTATTTAGCTTTGAAAAGAAATTGAAATGGGTGTAATGATATTAGAAATTGTAAATTGTTCCTTGATTATTTTGAATCACTTAGATGATGTCCCAAACTAATTATGCTATTTTCATTGCACTTTTTAGCCAGCCTTTGTATGCTAACGTCGACTGTAATCTTCTAGCATTCCACACCCCACACTCAGTTGAAAACTTGTTCCATATTGTCTCTCACCCATATAATATTTTATCAACTTAGGAGTAACATATCATAAATGATTGTAAATTGTTGAGGTGATGACCATCTCATGCACTTTGGACTATGGGGTTCATCTAAACTATTTTTTTCTGGCCTCTAATTGAATTGTACCAATGGCCAATGAAAATGCCCTAATACATAACAACAACCCTTCATTTCCTTATATTCCAATAGTACTTAGGATATTAGAAACACCAATTGAGGTTGATTTAGTGATGATTGAGTATTTCACAACTTCTGACATACATCCTCCTATCATATGTCCACCCACATTTACCCTTGTTAGAGGATATTTTCAAATATTCATTTTCCATCCAAAAACAAAATCGTCTGATTTTTTAATAACATAACTACCTTAATTTATTTCGACGTGTCCTTTCCCCTACTTTGAGAGTATACTAATAAACTTATTTAATAAAAAAACTAAACATTAATTCGCGCCATTGGATAAGTCCACCACATATCGAGGAGTACAAGTACCTAAAACTTTAATAAATAATCTTGTTTCAATATAGAAGGGAAATGCCAAAAATGATATAAAGATAACTAAAGAATTAACGTCAACATTGTACGAGTTGTCACTCAATTATTCAACTCAAAGAGAAAAGCAAGCAAAAAAAATAATTAAAATAAAAAATCCACTCCTTCAAACAAGCTAAAAAAAATCAAAATGCACTCTATTTAATATTAAAAAAAAAAAAAACTTGCTCTAATATAAAAAAAATTGTTCATGGGATCCAAATTAAAAAAATAAAACTAAAAAACAAATAAACTCACGTAAAATTCATAATTTTTTTAATTATTTCCTTAAATAATATGAAATTTGAAAGCTTCAACATGGAATATTCTACCATAAATCTAATATTTTGGTTAATAACAAGAGAAATTATAAAATGTTAAATTAGAATAAATGTAAAAGGAATCTCGTTACATAGAGATGGAAGAGTGGCATAAATAAATGAATGACGCTGATCAACTGTTGTCTTCTATGAAGATATAACAATTAATTATTGAACTACGCTGATTAACTGTTGTCTTCAAGTAAATTATGACGGAGATTGATTTTTCGTGCGACAGTTTGGCCGAGTGGTCTAAGGCGCCAGATTTAGGCTCTGGTCCGAAAGGGCGTGGGTTCAAATCCCACAGCTGTCAAAAATTTTCGAGCCATTACCAAAAATTTTAGATATTTGTCACCCTGTGTCCGAAAGGGCGTGGGTTCAAATCCCACAGCTGTCAAAATTTTTCGAGCCATTACCAAAAATTTTAGATATTTGTCACCTTGTAGTAAACTCATCTGGACCAGACGACCGTTTTGATACAGGTTTCCTTACACGCTGAGATTAACGTCAAAGGATAAATTCCAGCCACAGGTCGTTTTTTAATTCTTTTGCCATTGGTTTGCTGGTTGTTTTTTCCTCATTTTTGAATCTTCAATTTTTAACCAAATGCTTCATTATTTTATCCATCAATGTCACTCTTCACTTAAAACAGTTACTTCATACTTTAGGAATATTCAAGAATATTCTTCCACTTGGATTGAGATGTCACTCTTCACTTAATACAGTTACTTCATACTTTAGGAATATTCAAGAATATTCTTCCACTTGGATTGAGATGTTAGATGTGTGCTTTATTTTATTTTTTTGGAGGTAGTAAAATTTATCATAATTTAATTGTCAACTAGTAGTGAGGACAATTGTTATTGAGTGCTATTTTTGAAATCGAGTTGATTCATCATCATTATTTAAGGAAAACCATACCTCCTTAAATGACTCAATGGTGATCCTTAAGGGCGTAGACTTTCTGTGAGATGTTTTTGGGTCTTGCATTGAGATGTCTAAGGAAGACAATATTTTAACCAATCAAAAACAATTTTAAGTCCAACTTTAGGATCAAAGGCTATTTTAACCTAGATACCATCTATAAGAAAGCCAATGCTCCTTAAGGTCATCGTTGAAACTACCTCTAAAAAGGTCATGTACTTTCTAATAATATCTTACCTTAAACTCATATACGAAACTAGATATTATCAAAATCATAGTTTAACCTCTTACCCAAAAGAAACATGTCTTTCCTATATATTTATATTTTGAAATATTTCTAACATATTTTTGTCCATTCTTTTAATCCCTGTAGGGATGTTAAGTTTCAAAATTTTTAGCTTTTCACATGAGAGAATATGCAGATAATCACACATCTCCTGCTTTGCTGAAAAATAGATACAAGTCCGCTCTCTTGATCACACTATATAGTTTTGTTCCTCTCTCAAAACCAGAATTCCCCCTTTGAAGACAACATTTCAAACCTTCTGCCTGTTTTACACATCCTCTCTTCATTTTCATCATTCTTGTTATCGTCTTGCTCTTCATCCCCCTTTCTCTTGCTTGAAAGTGTTAGCCACTTGACACCAAGGTTTATTAACTCCAAACTCTGGAAAGAATATTAGTCGATAAGTGTAGCAACAAAGAGTGACAGTAACCATGAATTTATAGCTCTTGGGAAGCAATAATTAATCTCTATGCTACTCCGTTTCAAGATTTTGTTTCCAATTTTACTCTTTGGAACATGGGTGTAAGACTGAATCTGGAATTACCATTTGGAGGAAGCTTTCAATTCCCAAATTACTATGCCTGGAAGGATTTGTCAACTCCACTTTGAGTTAGTTTCATCGCTGTATAGATAATGTATGCCTAAGGTAGATTTGTTACTTTCATTTACCGGCTTTCTCCTCATCAACAATAGGCGCTTCTCAATTTTTTTCTATATTGGGTTTGTGTACAGTTGAGAGATGCGAGTTTGAGAATAGTTGGGATATACTCATTTTCTTTTTTTGTAAGTGAGTTGAGATTCTATATTACTGAGTAAAATATTGTACAAAAAAGGGCTGAGGGGTGTCCCCTGATCTGCCAAAAGGAAACCATATGAGGGGTCCCCAAGCTGCGTTATATACATTAGCGAAGGGATGGTTGGGCCACCACTCGGGGAAACCGACCTAGTCTCCATAAGTTCGTTTGAAAAAGAAAAAAACTGTACCTTCAGCAATACATAAAAGCGAGAGCATATAACTTGAGTTGTTCCTATACTAATAAACAAAAAGAACTTGATTTGATGCTGCACTAGTCCAAGCAGATTGGGTGGCTTTCATCTCCTTCCTTCCTTACCTTGTTTTCCTTTTTCTGTTCCACCGTGTGCGTCCTTCTGATGTTGGATGGTGTTACGCGTTGGTTTGCTGGAGTGATGTCCATGTGATGGACATAGTGAAGGTAGAGTTGGAATTGACCAGTCAGTTGGTCTAAGTTTTTCTCCTTGGTTCCTCTGGTCCTCTGCTATGCCTCTTGCACTGGCCTCCAAGTCTCTAAGGAAGCTCAAGATTTCTATGATTTCCTTCTTGCAGCCTCGGTTTGCCACCCTGCTGGTCTCATTCTTTTCTGCTCTCAGCTTGCATGTTAGCATTTTTGTATGCCAAGCTTCCTCCACCGTTTTGTGGTAGAGGGTTTTCCTAGGCTGTGTGGCCCCTGGATCCCTTATCCCGTCTGCTTCTTGGATGAGTTCCGCTCACGCTTTTCCCTGGTGCTTGTTGTTGACTTCCCGCTCCCATTTGTTGATGACTGCTTTACCCTTTGTATCTACCTGCTCGAGGAAGGTGCCTTTGGCCTCTCTAGCCGCTTGTTCCATCCTAGTGATCTTCCAGACGCTTATTGGGAGTTCCTCCCCCTGGGGACCCCTCTTACTCTGGGTGTTCTTCGTTCTTATCATCTTTGCTTGAAAGTCATGGCTTCTGTTGTGATTTCTTTCTCTGCTACTACTCTCCCCTTCCTAGTCTCTGGAATTGCTGCTAGTTGGTTTGTCGCTATACCCAATGCTTCTTCTTTTATAGAGTTTCCCCAGAAGTGATCTTCTTCAAGTAATCATTTGTCTCCCGTAAAGGCGTATATTTCGGTCCTTTATCTCTGTTTCTGAGTGTGTGCGATTGGGAGCTCTGTCGTCGTTCCAATGCCAATCTTTTTCCTTGCATGCTGTTCTCTAATCATTTCCTCCCTCGGAACCTAGGTGTGGATGAGGTGTACCCATACCTGCTCTCAGGCTATCCCTTTGGTCTTCGTCCTTTGTTGGTTGCAACGTACCCTTTCCATTCTCCCACGGCCAGCCCCTGTACTTCCTTCTATTGACGAGACCTTCATATCGTCCCCCTTCTTGTGGTGTGACTATGATCTGCATTGTAACTCATGTTTAAAAGGTGTCCTAACAGATTCAGCCTAGATCCTACTTTCCCTTCGTTTGATTCTGTGTCTCCAGCCTCGATGTGGTCGCCCATACTTCGACTGCCATCATAGTCCTTTGCCACTAGTTGGGTATAGTCTTTCTTAAACTAGCTACTTGGGATGTTAATCCATGTGGCATCCAATTATGATCCTTCCTTGTCGACCCCTTCATTAGCAATTCTATCCGTGAGTCCATTTGTTGACATGCAGACCCATCGCAACTCCACTATGATCCCTATCTGCAAATGCTCCTGAATCTTCTGCAAATAGTACGCCAGGCGCCAGTGCCTCTGTATTTTTCCTACTTTGGTGTCGTTTTGGATTTTCCTTACTATGTTGATAACTAACATGGACTCTCCTTCCACTATTACGTTTTCCATTCCTTCCCTGTGTAGTATCTCCAGGCCTCTCTCTAGTGCTCCAAATTCCGCAACGTTGTTTGTTGAGTTCCCCAAACTTCTTGTGTATAGTCGAATAATTCTTCCTTGTCTATCCTTGATTACTCCTCCCATACTGGTCCATCCTGGGTTACCCTTCGACGCCCCATCGAAATTTAGCTTGAGAGAGCCCTCTGGTGGCGGTTTCCAGTTGTGCTCACCTAAACTTAGTTGCGGCACCCGTCTCACCTGATTGGGGTTGTGTCTTCCTTTCACCTGGAAAGCCTCTAGAATTCCAAGATCCCGATTAGTGAGTTGCGCTCCTCATGTTCGGTGGTTTCGGCTCTGTATCATTTCCCTTGTCATGGCTATTATTGTTTCCTTGATTTTTCCAACCATCCAACTTTGGTCCCTGAAGATGCACCGGTTCCATTCCTTCCAAATTTCCCAAATGATCATGCCAGGGGTGAGGGTCCAACAAAGATTCACCTCTTCGTTGTCGCTATAGTTTTCCTCCCAGGTGTTTATAGTTGCAGAAATATTTCCTCTGATCCTATTAGACTGACGGAAAATGCCTGCCGCCAAGTCCCATAATTCTGTTGTGTAGGGGCATTCATCCAAGAGATGGTTCATTGTTTCCTCCTTTTCTTCACATAGGTGGCATCTTGAAGGGCCTATGAAACCTCTCTTCTTTAAGTTTTCCCAAGTTAGGATTCGGTTGTGTAGTATTAGCCACTAGAATATTTTTATTTTTGGCCATTGGGGGCTATTCCAGAGCTTGTCCCAATGATACGTCGCAACTTCTTGGTCCTGGTTTGTTATGTAGTGGCGTACTTCTTTAAGATTGAATTCTCCTCCTTCTTTGTGCCCCCATATCAACTGGTCATTTCCATCCCTGACTACAATTTTCCTTCTCCCCAATTCCTCCTCCACTTCTTTAACTGTTATTGTAGTATGGTCTCTAATCTGTGGGGTGAGAGTGTTCCAGATTCTCCATTTGTTGTGCTCTGCTTCTTGTTTCTAGTAATGGTAAACTCGGGTTTTGTCTTGCGCCATCATCTCCTGTTGGAGTTCCTCCCAGCCCAGTTGTTACATTTTGGGTTCCTATTGCCAGTCATCCTCCCAGAATCTGGCAGTTCTTCCATTCCTTATTTCCCAAAAGCTGTGTGTCTAGATCCAGGTCTTGTTGCACCAGGCTAAGTTCTAGATGGTTGAACCCTCCTTGGTGCCTCTGAAGTAGATTTTGTCCTGGTTACTTATATCCGGGGCGTACTTTTCCTTCCACAGGTTAACCCATGATGTGGTCGTTTATTTGACCCATCTCCACCAAAGCTTCACCCCATAGGCGTCGTTGGTTACTTGTGGGTCGTGTAGCCCAAGGCCTCCCTTTCTCTTTGGCTTACACACCTTCTCCCAAGCCCCTAGTGCCCATTTTTTCCTTGTTTCCGCTCCGCGCCACAAGAATTCCCTTTGTATGGTTCTTATTTTTTGTAGAATTCCCTTGGGGGCTGGGAAAACTGACATCATAAATGTTGGGATAGCTTGTAGAACTGACTTGGTTAGGATAAGTCTTCCTGCCAGGTTGAGGGATCTAAAAGTCCAATTGTTTACTCGGTCTTGAAGCTTGTTGACTATTCCTTCCCACGTTGACATCTTGTAGGATTTGTTTGTCAGGGGGATGCCTAAGTACTTGGTTGGGAGGGTTTTGCATTCAAAGCCTAGGATGTTGGCTAAATTCCTTTGGATAGTTGGGTTGGTGTTAAAGAAGAAGATCATTGATTTGCACTGGTTTATCTCATCCCCTGAGGCTTCCTCAAACTCATTTGAGATTCGTTTGTAGTCTTATGCTTCCTTGACTGTGGGCATGCCATGAAGTAAGGTATCATCCATGAACTGTTGGTGTGTGGAAGTTGGACAATTCTCATAAGGTTTGATACCTTTTATTTCCCCTGTTGCAGTTGCGTGTTTTATGCTTCGACTGAGTCCTTCCATCATTAAGATGAATAAGAAGGGGGACAACAGGCCTCCCTGTCTAATGCCTCTCATGGGCCAGTATGATTTGGCAGGGGCTCTATTTACTAGTAGCGAGAAGCTTTTTGTGGACACTAGGTTGGTTATCCATCGGATCCAGTGTTGGGTGAAACCAAAGGCTTCCAGGGTTCTTACCATATAATGCCGACTGATTTTGTCATAGGATTTTGCTAGTTCCAATTGTATTATCATTCCCCCTCTTTTCTGAAGCTTCAGGGTGTGGATCAGTTCACGGGCTTGGATAATATTGTCCATTATTTTCCTTCCTTCTACGAACCCTGCTTTCTCTTGCGACACCAGTGTGGGTAGTAGTGGTTTCAATCTGTTGGATATAACCTTGGGAATTATCTTATACACCACATTGCACAATGCTATTGGTCTGTAACGATCGAGAGTTTTGGCTTCATTTTCTTTGGGGATGAGTGTTATCAAAGTAGCATTTAGTGATTTCAGGATGGAGGCTAATCTTCTAGAGTCTTCCACTACCTTGTAGACATCATGTTTGACGACTTCCCAACAAGCTTTGAAAAACTCCACTGTGAACCCATCTAGGCCCAGGGCTTTTCCGTTGGGCATTTCCTGGAGTGCTTGGTCTATTTCTTCCTCCACAATGGGCTTGATCAAGTTTTTGTTTTGTTCTTTTGTTACTAGGCGAGGGATATGTTGGGTCACCTTTTGTATGGCCTCCGTTATATCTTGGTTAGGTTCCTGGGCGATCCCGTGGAAGTGGTTTACCAGAGTTTTTTCAATGTCCTTATGGGACTCTCTTTCTATTCCATTCGGGTCCCTTATCTTCAAGATTTTGTTATGGGATCTTCTGACCATGGTTGTTCTATGAAAGAACTTGGTGTTCCTTTCTCCTTCCTTTATCCATTTGATCTGGGACTTTTGTCGCCAGAAAGTTTCTTCCTGTTGGCACCTTTCATCCCATTCCTGGGTCATCTGTCTCCTCCTTTTTCCGTTTCTCATTGTAGCCCTCCAAAATGCAGGTTTCCTAGAGTTTTATCATTTTTTCTTCTATGTTTTTCTTTGCTTGGTTTATATTCCCAAAGGTGTCCTTGTTCCACTCCTTGAGCCTATATTTGATATATTTTAATTTCTTGTAGGGTTTGAACATCCTTGTCCCTTGCTCTGGTTGCTCTTCACTCCACCACTGTTTGATATTTTCCTTGAAAGTTGGGTGTTCCATCCTAAATTTCTCGAATATGAAGGGTCTATTCTTTGGTGTGGTTTGGAAGCCTGCTTCTAGTTGCAATGGCCAATGATCCGATCCCCCCCATGGAAGGATGTTGTAGTCTAAGGTTAGCCCCTGCATAATGACTGACTCTGACACTAGGAATCTATCGAGTCTTGTTGCTACCTGATGTTGGCTCATTCTCTTACTATTCTAGGTGAATTGACCATTTTTGGTTTTCATATCTACCATTTCCGCTGTGTCTACAAATTTTGAGAATTCCTTTGCATCTCTATCCAATATTGTTGTCCCTCCTTTTTTCTCCGCAAGTGACGTGACGATGTTGAAATCCCCAGCTAGGATCCAATGGAGGTTGTTGGCTCAGTTTTTGAGGTCTCCTAGATCGCTTAACATTCCTATCCTATCCTATGGCATCTTGGGTCCATACACATTAGTGCATAAAATCTCCTATGTGTTCCCAATGACTTGCATGCAGACCGTAATGGTGTGCCTTGTCTCTTCAGCTGTTATTAGGCTTAGTACTTGTGGGTTCCATAGGGTGAGGATGCCTCCTCCCATTTGGTGGCCTCCAATGGCCACCATCTTGTACTTGCGCCATTGTTGTTGATTGATTGTTTCCATTCTTTCTGTATTACACTTGGTCTCTTGGATAAAAAAGAGATCCAGTTGTTACCGTTTTAGTCTACTCCTAAGGATTCATTTTTTTCTTGGGCTGTTGAGGCCTCTTATATTCCATGTTAGAACTTCCATTTAAACATGCGGGGGGAGTTGGGGAAGAGTTTTTTTATCTTACTCGATTTTATCAGTAGCTCTCCAAGTTCCTGCAGGGTTACACTATTAGATTTCCTGCCTGTTTTCCTCCGCATTTGTTTGGGTGAGAGTTATGGTTGTACCTTGCCAACTTTGACTCCTAGGTGTCCAATCTCCCCATGTTCTCGCTTTTGGTCTCTAGCTTTGGCTTCCTTCCTTAGGAGGAACATGTATTGGATGCAGTCTAGTTGCTCTGTTGGTACATTGTCCACTCCCTATATTTTCCATTGCTCCAGTATGTTCGTGAGGTCTTGGGATATACTCATTATCAGAACCCAACTTCTTGACTATAAAATTCCATTAGACTAACATATTCCTCCTTATGACTTTGCCAACATGTCATACTCCGAAGTGTTGGGTTCAAGTCTCATAAATGGTCTGCTAGAAAAAACCATCGCTACAGGAATGTAATCTTTTTGTATGGAGCTCTTCGTTGCAACCATTACTCTTTTGAAGTGTACTGGTAGTTGATATTAGACTGCTAAATCACTCTCCATGATACTCGTGATCTTGCTTATTATGGTTGCCATGTATTGTTGTGTCTGCTCTTTGCTTTATTATTCTGTCCATGCATGTTATGTCTACTCACACCAAGTCTCCAAGTTCGTTGCGCTTGCCTTTTTGGAAATCACCTTATTGCATGGACTCCAACTAGCTTAGGCTTCCATTGAACTATATGCTTGAAATAAAAGTGCTAGAGGCAAAACCGTAGCTATTCAAAGAAATCACATTTATCAATCTTGGCTACATAATGTCACCCTCATTATATAAGGGATCACACAATGCAAAGTTCCAAAAGCTCTTCCCAACATAGCAATAGACAATCATGTAGACATGAGTATCATGTGCCATGTATCTTATGCTTAGACAAATACATCCAAAGTTTTCTCACTTAGCTTAGAAGAGCCCTACCACACAATGGAAACCATTGGTTGTTGGGTGAGGTTACTTATTTGTGCATAACGTCAAAAAAGTGTATTAATGTAGTTATGTGAAGTCTATTCCACCACCTTAGCTTCTACGCTTCTTGTCTAAGCTAATTCAACACTTCTAAACATTTTTTGTGCAACTAACAAAGATCCCACACCAAGCCTAGAACCTATACAAACATAGAGCCATCTAATCTTGGAGAAAACTTCCCTGTACAACAAGTTATTTGATGATATATAGCAATTAAAAATCACAATTTTAACAATAAAATTCTACAATTCCATAAATTCTGATAGTGCAAATGGATTCATAGATCCTCATTCTCATTGAAACAACTCCATATTGCAATTTCAATGATTAAGACTTATAATTCCAAAAATCCATCAAAAACCCTGTCGAAATTATAAAGAAAACTCGCTAAAAACTAAGGACCCTTTGCTATAAGATTAACTTACTCATGCAAATGCCAACATTCTTGCACAAATGTAACAATAACTCAACTACCTAATTAATGCCAGCATATTTCCTAGTGGTCCCACACACATATCATAATCAATAATAAAATTTGATCAAATTTGACAAAATCCTATACAAATTTGTGATGTAACCAATGATCAACTTAAAGCCAATTAGTACTTACAATATCATACTTGATTTTATGGAATAAGAAAATGATTAATATTAAACACACTACCTAACATTAGCCATTAGGAATTATCCAACACACTTTAATATAATAATCATCACACCTCTCAATTTTAAAAATATGTAATCTTATTCCATTTGTAAATGAATGTAATATTTAGCTTCAACGCCACTTGTCTCACAATATTCCCCAAGCTTCTACTCTATGGTCACTGAAAGAAAGTAGGGGTGCATAATACACTTCCTACACTAATACATAAGAGAAAAATGTACATAACAAGTTTATAATCGAATAGTTGCAAACAAATGAAATAAATAACAAACCATTAATAACATGGTTTTCTAAGAAAACCCTTTTGGAGAAAAACCTTACACTCTAAATCACACTCAATGTATTATTAAACAACTAAATGGTTACAATACATAGTCTTTGTGCTCTCAACTAGAGTGTTCATCAACATTATAATTCTAGAGGGATTTTGGTTGCATAACATTAAGAAAAAACTTACACACATTGTTTTCCTCCATCCCTAGCACTGAATAAATAGGCATAACAAAACCATAAACCATTTATAGTTTTCCATTTCTATAGGATGGACGCCATAAACAAGTTACTACTTGCCACTACTCTACATTTATTCCCTACCACTACTCATCATTTATTCTCTGCCACTATGCATTTATTCTCTGCCACTACTCAACAATTATTCATTGCCACTGCTCTGCATTTATTCTCTTCCATTGCTATGCATTTATTCCTTGTTATAGTTATTCATTTATTCCCTACTCCACTATAACACTAAAAGGTGTATGACGCACCTATCCCAACATTCTCCCACTTTTCATACACCTTGCAAGGGTACAAGGGAGAATGCATCAAATGAGCTAATTGCTAGGGCCCATAAGATCCATAGACTCACAACACCACTTGAATTTACCTTTTCTTATTGGTTTCATCAATTCATCTACAACATTCTATAAGGTTCCCCTAACAAAATGGTATTGGGTATACATATGCTTTGTCTTTGCATGAAAGGTTGGGTTCCTATCCAGACAAATGAAATTGTTACTATCACATTGAATTGTAATAACTCTTTGAATTGGCCCTACTTTTGAACATAGTTTCCTAAGACAAATGGCCTCCTTAAAGGCATGAGTAGTAGCCATATACTCTACCTCTACAGTGGACACAAAGA
This sequence comes from Picea sitchensis, assembly GCA_010110895.2. Lineage (NCBI taxonomy): Eukaryota > Viridiplantae > Streptophyta > Pinopsida > Pinales > Pinaceae > Picea > Picea sitchensis. Next base: position 57,764 of record SNQJ01S0088236.1, read on the forward strand.
CTATAGCTTGTCTCTTTCTCATCCAAATAATTTCTCCACAAAACAATTGAAACATGTATCCACTCGTAGATCTCCTTCTATCTACATCCCTTTTCGAGTTAGAATCCACATAACCCTATATATCCATTGAGTTTGGGTCCCCTGAAACATCATTATGATAGAAAATGGAATATTCAAAAGCATCTCAAAAATACTTGAAGACTCTATTCACTGCAACCCAATGTTCACATCCAGGATTAGCCATGAATTGACTCAAGACTTCCACTTCTTGGGAAATGTCTTGTCTAGTACATACCATAACATACATCAAACTACCAATTGTGTTTGCATAAGGAACATAAGTCATATCCTCCATCGTTGTAGGTGTTGTATTGAACTGCTCAATTGAAAGCTTAGTTCCCACAAAAATTGAAACACTCAATGGTTTGAAATCTTCCATGCAAACAAATTGTAGCACAACATTTACATACTTACTCTAGCTCAACCAAAGATTTTTATCTTCTCCATATTTCTTGATCTCCATTCCTAAGGTATATTTTGCAACCCCCGAGTTCTTTGTATCAAATTGTTTTTAAAGTTGATACTTCAAATCTCAAATCACATCTTTATTGTTACCAAAGAATAACTTATCATCTACCTATAGAGTGATAACAAGGAAATGACCACCATCTTGTTTGTAATACACACAGTGATTTGATTTGGACCTCATAAATCCCAATCCCAACACAAAATAATCAAACTTTTGGTACCAAATTCTGGGAGATTGTTTGAGACTGTATAAACTTATAAGGACTTTTTAAACTTGAAAACCAATGACTCTTTACCTTTTTCAATATAGTGCTCTCACTATGTCATATAAATCTCCTCCTTCAAGTCACCATGTAGGAATGGTATTTTCACATCCATCTGTTCTATCTCTAAATAAAGGGTTGTTGTTGCAGATAATAGGAACCTAATAGATGTTAACTTAGAAACTAGGAAAAATATCTCACCAGAGTCTATCCCTTCAACCTAGGAATATCCTTTTGCAACCAGCCTTGCCTTCTGCTTTTCAACGTTGCCATCTAAATTGATCTTCTTTTTGAACACCCATTTACATCCAATGGGTTTCTATCCATTAGGAAATGGGACCAAGTCCCATGTATCATTATTCTTAAGTGCAACCATTTCATCATATATAACCAATCTCCAAGAATCCTTATCTTCCATCTCCATTTCTTCTTTCATAGTTCTAGGCTCATCAGTGTTAGTAGATAAAGAAAATATACATCCAAAATTATATGGACTATTATTATACATGTATGGTTGCCTTCTTTGTGATTGGGCCTCCTTAAAGTTTGAGGTGAAGTTTCTTCCTCCTCTTCCAAACTATCTGAACCCTCCTCCTCCTTAGGTCCATCATGAACTTTTTGTTCATTTTTTGGTTCATCTTTCTTAGTCTTGAGTAGTAGCCGAACCATTTCTATGGTAGAAGACTTAACTTCTTTGAAAATAACATTATTTTTATACAAAAAATTTCCATCCATGGGATCCTAAAGATTGTACTCTTTCACACCAATGCCATAACTGTTGAAGATACATTTCATATCTTTATTATCCAATTTCAATTACTTCTCCTTAGGAACATGGGCACATGCACCACAACCAAAAAACATGAAGATGTTGAAGTGATGAATTCTTTCCTATCTAGATCTCCATAGGGGTCTTATCCAAAAGAGATGATGTGGAATACCTGTTAATCAGGTAACATGTAGTAGCAATCGCTTCTTCCTAGAACATCTTCTCTACGATGATTCCACAAACATACTCCTAGAGCTCTCCATCAACGTTCTATTCATTCATTATGCAACTCCATTATGTTGAGGGTTATATGGATTTGTCTTATGTATTTTAGTGCCATTCTCCTTACAAAAATCATCAAAATATATAGAACATAACTCACTACCATTATGTGTCTTGAACACTTTAATCTCCCCACAAATTTTATCTTCCAAGACAGATTTAAGCTCCTTAAACTGAGTAAAAAAATTAGATTTAATTATAAGAAAATATACTCGTGTCTTTCTAGAATGATCATCAATTAATGACACATAATACAAAGCGTTAGAAACCAAAGGAACTTTAATTGGACCAAATTCATTCGATTGGATTAAGTCCAACAACCTAGAAGAATTGTGAGAACTAGAATAAAATTGAGCATGGATATGTTTTCCATATATGTAATGTTCAAAAAAATCAAATTCAAGAACAAAATAATTCAATCCATCAACAAGATTTTTGTTTTTCAAGGCCTGTAGGTCCTTCTTTCCTATATGGACCAAACTTTGGTTCCATAGCATTGTCTTCTATGTTAGTAACTTTCTTTCTGAAACAAGATCTTATTTAGGAGGTTTTTATTATGAAGGTGTAGATCCTATAGAACTCTCTACTATAGAAATCAAAGAACCATTACACTCAATAGTGCATGCATCAATATGGAACAAATTTCCCACATGAACACTCTTAGCAAGTACCATAACTACTTGGACCATCTTACACCCTTTGTCAAAGAAAACAATTTGCACACCCACATCATTAAGTGTGCTTACTGATATTAGGTTTCATGCCAGACTCCAACTGTGCAAAACTCCATTAATCACCTTTACTTTTCCATCAGGGAATATAATCAAGACTCTACCAAGGAAATCTATGTTGAGAGGAGAGTCATCACCAAGGTATACCATCCCACCATCATATTTTTCATACACTAAAAACTAGTATCGATGGGAAGTCATATGGAAGGAAGCTCCAAAGTCTATTAACCATGCACTTTGTCCTGCATGGGTTGCCAAAGCCACAACAAAGACATCTCCACCATACTCTTGAAAATATTGTTTAGGCTCATCATCAGAAACACTATTTTCCTTCTTATTCTTCTTCTTCTCTTCCTTGTAGTACCTTTTGAAATGCTCAACCTTGTCGTAGTTCCAACATTTTTCCTTGGACTTTCCAAGGGACTTATGTCTCCCACGAGATTTGGATCTACCCTTTTCTCTCTTCTTTCTTTTCTCCTTCGATATTCCACGAAAAACCAAGGCCTCATTGGTGGATTTAGAAGCTTTCCACCTCACCTCCTCTGAGAGTAAAGCAACCACAACCTCATCAATCATAGATGTATTTATAGTTCTTCCAATGGCCATTTCTAGGTTGTCCCATGAATCTAGAAGATAACACAAAAGGGTCATACAATGATCCTCCTCATCCATATTCACTCCAACTAAGATCAACCATGTAACAATAGTATTAAATGCATTTAGATGCTCGGCTACACAATCAACATCATCCATTCTCAAAGAAAATGACTTTTTTCACATTTTTTTTTTATTATCCAAGGATTTAGCTTGATACTAATCCCCAAAATTCTTCTAGAAATTTGTTGGGGTTTTTTTTCTTTAGAAGCGTTCAATAATACTCAATCATCCAAATAGAGACTAATAAGGCTTTTCACCTTTCTCTCCAACACCATCTAGTTTCATCTTTCATACTAGTGGTTTTGGTTCTAGATACTGCAACCCACAAATCTTGATCTATGAGAAGATCCTCCATCTTGATCTTCCACAACTCGAATTTAGTGCCATTAAAATTCTACTTTTCTAATGTAGATGTGCTGGCCATTTCTATGCAAAAAAAATTCAGCATGTGCAAGGTCCCACTCAAACAAAGATTATTTTAAAAAACCTTTTCCCTAACACCTTGGATCGAAGGTGATCAAGATCTAATACCAAATGAGAGGAAACAGAGGTGTGAAAGAAACTTCCTACATTAATCAATGAGAGAAGAATGTGAACAAAAAGTTTATAATAGAATAGTTGTAAACAAATGAAATAAACAACAAACTATTAACAATATGATTTCCTAGGGAAAACCCTTCCGAGTGAAAAAACCCCACGCTCTAAAGCACAATCAATGTATTATTAAACAACTAAATGGTTACAATATAGAGTTTCTATGCTCTCAACAAGAGTGTTTGTAGTATCATAATTATGGAGAAATTTTGACAGCATAACAATAAGATCAAAGTTACACACATTGTTTTCCTCCATTCCTAACACTGAATAAATAGGCATAATAAAACCATAAACCATTTATGGTTTTCCATTTCTACATGCTAGAAAGCACCAACAAGATATTCCCTGCCACTACTCAACAATTATTCCATGCCATTGTTCTACATTTATTCTCTACCACTACTCAACAATTATTCCCTACCATTACTTTGCATTTATTCTCTGCCACTAATCCACATTTATTCCTTGTTGGAGATTTGTATTTATTCCCTTCTCCACTACAACATTGAAAGGTGTATGACACACATGTCCCAACAATCACAACTCAATTTTATAACCTTTCTTGTAATGATAATAAAGTGTGTTGTATATTAAACAAACCTCTTTTTCATATACTACATGGATTCTTATTGTGTCATACTTTGATGGGTTATTTTAATCTAATAATTATGCTTCACACTTTCTTTGTCTAAATATTTATTGCTTAATTTTTGCAATGATATGGTTACTTGCATTATTATTCTAAACTATGTTACACTATGTTGCATCCCATGACACATTTAACACTATGCTACTTCTCACGGACATCTTCGAGTATCTACCTAGAGATTATATTTCATATCTTAAGTTAAAAATTGAGTTTAGAGTAGTCAATCTAAACTCAAGTCTATTCTATCTATATATTTAATGAGTTGATCCTTGAATCTTTCTTTATCAAACTTGGCTTATAGGCCCCTTAGGCTTGGTGGAAGGATTGGAAGTGGAACAGGTTAAACATTTTTTCTAAGTATAATCCCAATGAAGGTTACAAGTGGCTTTGTTAGAACCTTGTCTTAGATAGTGATCTAAAATAAAACTTTGGCCCTTGAAATTGAAGAAACAAATTTGACTTTTTGGACTAGACAACTCGTGGAAGCCATATATTGAACCTAAGTCAAAGTCCGAGTTTAGAGTAGCCAATCTAAACCTACTAATATTAGATAGATTTAAGGAGTTTATTCTTGAATCTCTCTTCATTAAACTTGGCTTACAAGCCCCTTAGTCTTGGTGGAAGGATTGTAAGTGGAACATGTCAAAAGTTTTACTAAATATAACCCCATTGATGGTTACAAGTGACATTGTTATAAACTTGTCTTAGACAATGATCTAAAATAAAACTTTGACCCCTAAAATTGAAGAAACGAATTTGACTTTTTTGTCTATGCAACTCTTGGAACCCATTTATTGAACCCAATCAATCATTATTTGCATGTTTCATTATATTGGGGGTTTTTTATGTTGGAAATGCACATTCTCACTTGGGGATTCCTTAGCCAAAATATCCCAAGGAAAAGTTGATACTTTGGAACACTTTATTTGGTTTTGTCCCTTCACCAAAATCCCTACGAATGGGTCTTGATTTTGTGGCAATTTCTCCCCATGTCCATTCTCTCGAAAGAAACCAGATGTATGATAAAGTCCCCTAGGATGTTGATTTCACAACAACATGACAATTGGTTAGAGTGGAAGTGATATTTTTGATATGGAAGAAAATGATTGTTTCTATGTGTAATCATACTCAACCTCTTAAGACTAATCACAATAATAATGTTTCTCAAGAACATATCCTTCACCTATTAACGATAACTTGAGTGAAGTAGCTATGGAATATTGGTGTCGACTTCATGATGATGCTCATAGTGAAAAGGAATTCCATGATTCACAAATATTTTAGATATTTTTAGTCAAAAGGTGAACGATTCAGAGGTTGATAACAATGTTTAAATGAGAGACCCAATCCCTCTCTTAGTAACTCCTATGGTTCTATGGGACAACCTACCCCTTGAAAATAATGGATCTGCTAGGGCTAAAAATTAATCTGTATTGCAAAAGAAAAATCCCTAGAACATCTTGAAAAATAATTTGATTGCATAGTTTGGGATATTTGTGGATCAGGTAAACTAGATGAGAAGAGAGGAGAAACAAAGAACTGGACTTAATGCATTGTAAAACTGATCAGTGATCAAGACCATTGGGCATGGAGTCATTCATAATGTTTCATGTATCATATGCAAGTAAAATCATTGGATAGGTTAATGGTATTATGAAATGTAGATGAAGAAGAATACAAATTTGAAGTATGCAAGCATCACTAGCAGATCCGACTTGCATAATTCATGGAATATAATCTCTAGTGAACAAAAATGTTTTTTGTTAATGGATACAAAATATTTGTATAAACTCAGGAAAGACAGGAAAGTACACAAAGGAGTTGTTTCACATGATCTATAATTCTAAGTTTATTTCAAATAAGAAGAAAAAATGCGCAAGAGTAAAACAACAAATAACTCAAAATACAACATTTTTTGATAATCAAACATGGAACATCTAAACTGCCCATCATGATTACAATAAAGAGCACTCAGTCTCACTTCCCTATTAATATCTCTCTAGCCTTTAAAACTGAAACCCCCCTCCCCCCATCTTACATTCAAAATCATAGACTTTATAGTCAATTACAATACCAGAGCTACTAACAAATTTTTAGGAGATAAATTCTATCACTTGATTAAAAATAAAAAAAATCTCGGATTCATTGACAAGAAATATGGAAAATTTTGGATTCAACTTTCCAAAATTCCTTTAATTTCTTAATCGATGAAATTATATATAAAATAAGTTGAATGTTGATCTTGAACCTTCAAATCTGGAAATGAATTTTAATTGATAATTTATTGAACCTTCAAATCTGGAAATGAATTTTAATTGATAATCTCCTGCCTAAAAATATGGAAATGAAGTTGACTAGGCGTTTTTCTAGGAACAAAACTTTGTGAAATTTGGAAAAATCCATCTCAAAGATCCACCCACAAATCCTAAACGGTTGCGTATTTCGGGAAACATCAATTTGAGGCACCTAATTAGGTCCATTCTGAGAAAAACTGATGTCTCATATTTTTGAAATTCGGTCCCATTTGCTCAGAAAATGTGTCAGAAGATTACCTCTAAAACAATCATGTACAAGAAATTTTTGTGTTTTTGACCAAATTTTGACCAAGCTTTCGGCATGATGATTGAGCATAAGGTTGTCCAAATAGGAGAATAACCATATTTATGTGATTCCAAATAAAACCTATATTTCCTTTTTCCAAGATCGACACCCAAAATATGCAAATCAATGAACCAATTTCATTACTGGAACTTTTGCTAGTGAATTCAATTTTTTTTGTATGGGAGGCGGTACTGGAAGTTGAAAACTTCTTACGAAACTTGGTGAAAGATCAAAAAAATTGAAAAGTTATATTTAGGTGCTAACATGACCTTTTGAAGAACATTGAGGTGAAGGAGGATACAATGATATGGAAGAAATACCAGTTGGGTAGGGATATAAGTATTTCTATTTAAAAAATCAGAGGAAACAATCAATCATTCCTGAAATCCCTCCTAATCTAGTTATAACAAGAACCCAACTTTCTACCTCCACCAACACATTTGAACTATTTGTATCATTGTGGAGGACATGAAGGAAATAAGAGAAAACATCACTCCATGTGGGAAATGAGAATTGTATTAAAAACCTTGAAAGAACCTTCACCTTTGAAAAACACTTCACCAATAAATGCATCTTTTGATGAGAAATCTAGGTTGAAAACTCCACCTTTCATGTTGTTCTTCTACATCTATAATATAAATTTATACAATTGTTTAGTAGATTCA
>SNQJ01S0088237.1:8828-35791 GCA_010110895.2 Picea sitchensis
GACCTGACACTTTCTTATTTTGCAATTCTTTTCTTTAATTATCTTCAGGGCCTACATGTACTTCCTTCTTCAATTCACTTTGTCATCTTCAAAAATTCATTTCTCCTCAACCATGAGGATCCACGTGATGTGCCACATATCACTAGAAACAACATGATGTATACTATCCATCCATGGGTGTTGTATCTGCATCTGCATTTTCCTTCATGTCCAAATACCTTCATCAATATTGCGGTCCAAAATCCATGACTAGGGTTGACATCAATGACAACAACCAATCTTCCAACACCTTCCACATAGGTTTACTAGATTTCCTCTGAATAAACCTATTCTTCCTAGTGAAGGGATCATAGCAGGCCTTCCTATATCTTCCCAAGTTCTCTCTGTCATGATATTCACCCGTGTTTCCTCATCTAGAACATAGTCAATGTCGAAGTCTCCTATTCTTGATTTGATGCATTCCTTATCTTTGAATATCTCTAATAAGATGACATGTCGGTGGTCATTCAGGGTTTCTTTCATCTATAGTAGTTATTCATCTAATTCTTTCTGAAGGTCATTTGTAGGTTATGGATCTTCCTTAGGGTTTTCTTGATTCAGGGTCATTCTTTCAAGCTTGGCAATCATTCTAGGGAAATCCAATACTTCATGGTCTATAGATTTACAACAAAGACAACTAGGTATTCCACCAAGGCATTCCTTAGCAAGATGTCCTGGCCTTCTGCAACTGTAATAGAGGGTTAATCCTCTCTTCCTTTTAAATGATTCCCAACTTCTTCTGTACTGCACACTAGGATCATGGGAGCTAACTTGCAACAAATTCATTCTAGGATCCTGCATCCATTTGTTAGTCCAAACATTCTTTCTTTGCATAGGTATAACATATCTTTCACCATTCTTATTAGATCTAATCATATCAAATATTCTTTCATCTATCAATGACCTAGCTTTCAAACTAGGACAGACTCTATTAAAAAGACCTAGATCCATATTATAGAAACAAAAATTCCCACTTATCTTACTTCTACATGGAACAAAGCTTCCAGACCTTAAAAATTTTAACTATTATTACCTTTATCAGAGCATAGAGCTTGCAGATCTTACCTCTTTTAGTCACAAATTTCCATTTTTACCTTTCTTAGAGCACAAAGCGTTCAAATCTTGCTTCTTTCCTTTAGATTCGACCTCTTTTCTATATACCAGGCTTCTTTCTTTTAGATCTGACCTTCTCTCTTTAGCACAAATCTTTATAGATCAAGTAGAATATTGCACACTAGGGCACAGATCTACGCACAAAGCTTCCAGGTCAACTCTTAGCACCAGGCTTCTTCTTTCTTAGTTCCCAGCAATCACAATTTTAGGTCTCGACAACAGAACCATTTTTTGGCATAGGGGCAGACCCAAGGTTGAACGATACAACAATGCACCAACAAAGCCCTAACTACCGACCCTTTCGGAAAGACCTGTGAAGAAGATGAAGTCTCACCCGAGGTAGAGGCAGGGGTGGTTGCAAGACTCAGGTGTCTACAAACTTAGCTGGGACATAGATATGTGATTATGCAACTTACTAGATCACTTAGAATCATCAGTTCCTCAATATGAAATCACTATTCACTTCGCTGATAAAACAGAGCTTCGCAGTATCGACACTACTCTACAATATTTAACAACTTAACACAGACAACTATATCAGGATGAGCATATCAAACACTAAGCATGACTATCTAGATCAGATCTAACATTCTCACATAGCATAAGCACAAAACATAAGCATATCTATCTAAACATATCAGAGCACTTAGCATGTAACATGTAAATACATCAAGACAAAGACCAAAGCACATCACAAAGTGTTTATGTGGTTCACCCCCACCCTGGGGCTACACCCACCAATTCTTATTCTTTATTTTCTCTAGTCAATTGGTTACAAGCACAAATCCATCAAAATCCCTACTCCGCATAGGACAGAAGATCTGCACAACTCACTAGATCCTTCTTCCTCAAGCTAGGTCTCAACACTAAGCCTTCTACAATCACTTGCACTCAGCCCTACAAGTCTTAAATAGTATGCACAGAGAACTTAAAGTTCTTCGATCACATAGATCTAGCACTTAGCCATTCCTTTAGCACTTAGCACACCAACCTCTTTCTACATTGCCTATCCTTCTATATATACATTACAAAATAGGCATAAACATGGGTAAACCCATGGGCCGACATCCCATTCCCGTTACATATTCCCAAAAACCCAAAAAGGGGCCCAAAAGGGGGCCGAGATCCTGTGATCTCCGCTTTGACTTGCGCTCCTCCTTTGAGAGGCTGTCGAAGTCCCAAAACAGGTCAACATGACCAAGAAACTCCCAAAACTTGGTCAAGGGCCAACATGGGTTATAGATTTTTAGCAGCTTGTTTGATGGGATAATTTCAGTTGGCTTTGAGAATTCTTCCAATCTAGTTTGGGTTTGGGTTCAATCTTATTGATCCACATTATTGAGGAAAAAATTCTTTATTTTTACATTAATGTTGAAAGGTTTTGTTTCCTTTGGCCCTTAGGGGATATAGTTTGGTTTCCATCATTTTGATTGTAGGTATTTGTGACTCTCACTAGATTCATCGAGAATCCACTACTTCTTGTATTGTTGCTAAGAAAGGTTAGCTACTACATCATGCTCATTATATTTATTATCAACAGATGAAAAATAATTCCCCCTCTCTCCTGAAAACATTGAGGGCCAATATTTTTTTGTTGGGAGAAATGATAGGGTTTTTTAGTGATTATCATATCATAGGTACTCTTAGCATACTATATAAACATTTGTCTCACTTTATTATTGTGTGAACTTAGGATATTATTGTTGATGCCTTCTTGGTTTCCTATTCTTGAGGAGTAGTTGAGATTCTATCTCTAACCATCTCTAATATTGTGCTTAGTTTCTAATTTTTAGGATATTCTTGATATTTTCTCTTTTAGTTTGTTGAGTTATTTCTCTTGATGCAAAGCTATACAATCTCGTGTTTTCTTAATTAAAATAAACTAGAGATTGTATTTTACACCTTGTGTGTTAAAATTTTCTTATGAATGGGATTTCCCACATCACCCACGATCGGATTTTATTGTAAACTATGAATACCTATCCCATTCCATACATAATTAGTTGATCAGATTTTGGTAAACAACAAATCATAGATTCTATGCTTACCTTTTATATATAATGTTATTTCACTAGGATAGTAAGTTTGAATTCATGAACTTCCAAAGGTTGGGTAGTGCACAAAAACGAGTCCTAGTTATTGAGTGGAAAAGTGATTTGGAGGAAAATAAGACCCTAACTAGGTATAATTTTTTTGTGGATGGCTTTTTGAGAAGGGAATTTCAAATTGTCAAAGGAGAGTTGTGTCCAGGAATTCCATGGAGTGAAAAAAACCCCTTCAATATGATGAAAATGATAGGATAGGGGACTGACATGTAGATGAACACAACATAGTGATTAGGGTTTATATCTTCACTAGGAATACTTACAAGCTACCTCAATTATAACAACTAGAACATTTTCCTTGGAATTCATAAGGCAAACAGAAAATGTAGACTGGAAATTCTCCATAGGATAGAAGCAAGGATCTAGCTTCCCCGCTCCATTCCCTCTAGGAAATTTATTATTTACTATTAGGGAAGCATTAAAAAAGGTGATTCAAATGATTGTTGCATTGAATTTTGAAGAGGCTTTTGAACGGAATTATGACCACACTAGCATTATTTATCTAGAAAGTCTATACCATAAAGGAGAATTTACACATGAAAGAAGAAATAATATTGAGAGATTGATAACCCTATATACTTGGGAGTAGGTGATCCAATGCATGAATAGTAAAGTCATATAACATGGGCAGAGTGGATACAAGACTAACAATAAGATTAGTTATCTTATTTCTCCCTTGAATTGTTTAAATTTCTATAGGTAACAAAGGGAAAACATGCAAAAGGAAAAGGAAAATATTCCCACCCACTAGAAGAAGAAGAAGCTAATAGATAAATTATGGGATATTGAGAAAATAACAACCTGATAATTGATGAGGTTAAACATTGGCAAGACCAACATTGGGTTTGATTAAATCATATATGATTCCTAGTTTGTTGAATTTTGAGTGAAATAACATGGGGAGAATATTAGAAGTAGTGATGATGAGGAATATGGTGAAGAAGAAGTTGTCACCCCCTTATTTTATAAAGTCGTCCTTCGACCAAGAGAAAAAAAATAGAAATCACAATTATATGGAAATTCCTAAAATATCTAGATAGGCTTTGGACCCTTAGATAAAAATGGAAAGGATGCATGGACTTTACCAACACCTATACCATACCTGGGAAAGTATGGAATGGTGGTACATGAAGAAAACAATACATCTAAACAATCCGTTTTTTTATCAAGTGGATAAAACAATCACACTACATATGGACCAAGAGAATAACAATAGAAAGAGAAAAAAAAATGATGGGAGGACTAGAAGTACACTTAGATAGATATTGGCCCTCAATATAAGGACACAAATATCTCCTCTTAGACTATATATGCTTATTCTAGATTTAGGTGATCCCCTTGAGGATCAAATGGGGGAGACAAGGGAAAAATGATCATAGTGATGATCCAATCAAGAAGAGAAAATATGCATCATTATCTAAAGATTTAGAGGCTAAAGGGGTTAAGAAAGAATCTTAAACAAAATAATTTCCCTAGTAAAGTACTACCAAAAATGATGTTTCTTCCATTATTGAAACACTTCCTCCTCCCCTCCTTCTCATGCCCATTATTTCACATTGAATATCCCACTACCATTTAACTCAAACCATATATTTCATTCTTACTACTACACCAAAACAATAAGTGAATTTTGATGATAACTTAAGACAATAGTTCATAGGAGGAAATTGGTTATCTGTCCTTCCTTTCATGCCCCTCATTTTCACCTCTACATCAGAGGGATTCATGAACTCCCATTCTCCTCCATCACTTGTGCCATTCAATCCATTCCCCATCTATTACCTTCTAAAAATCCTCCATATTTCCTCCCCAATTCAAATTCTATATGCATACCCAACAAGCTTAATTTCACAAACCTAAGGTATTGTAGCCCTAGAATGAACCTAACGATCAATAGAAATTGAGATCCAAAATTACCAACAAAATGTAAGAAAGATAAGGATAGAAACAATAATTACTAGCAGGTGAACAAGGCCCAAACAAATAGTCAAATGTTTTTGACTAAGGAAGATTGTACATGTCCACCATGGAGGAAATTGGAAATGAGTCTTGAGAATTCCCCCAACATTAATATTATAGAACAATTAGCTTCTCATTGAATTTAGAGAATATACCTCCCATGGATCATCTATATTTTACAAAGAATCCTAGGAGGGAATATTCCATGGTTACAATAAGGATACCACATAATCAATGATATTTGTAGGAGCATAATGACAAGTTAGAATATGAGCTCGAGGTAGTGAAGGTTTTGGTGAATAACAAAGAAAATGTCATTAAGGATATATATAATACCATACTCAAATGCCAGATATTGATTACTAGAATAAAATAAATTCTAATTGCCAAATATGTCTTAGAGAATGAAAATAAACAATTCCCACTCAAATAGAGAAAAATTGCATAATGTGATCAAATCCCTAAGAGATAAAGTGCAATATGTGGAGAAAAAATAATTTACTCATTCATGGGAAGAAAAGTACAAAAAGACAAAGCTACAAGAGTCGGGGGAGTAGGGAAACCTACTAAGAAGCAAACTAGATGAATTGGAGAAGTAACTAGTTATTATAGATAATTCAACAAAGATATCTATCTTGAGCAGAGACATTTAGAAAAAGGAAAAGGAATACAAGTTATTCCAAGGGAGAATGGGTGAAAAGGAAGGTTAAATGTGTTTATTTTTATATAAGATTATATACAATCGATGTGTTATTACAATGATGAGTGCTTCATATATATAGAACATATAGTGACCATCCATGAAAGGATGCATCCCTTGGATAATAAATAACTACTTATTTATTATATATATATTTATACTAAACTGGCCTCCACAACAAACACAACTTTTCACATTATGAAGACCGAACATAGTTACAAAATTCAACACTCCCTCTTAACTAGGAAGGTAGTCACAATCATATGCAAGTTGGTTTTGATATGATCACTCCCTCTAAACTAGGAAGGTATTTATCATCATCTGCAACATCAATAGAAACCTGCCATATGATCTAGGAGAATGTCTTTCTGATGTTGTCCAAACATTGACACTCCCTCTCAACTAGAGATACATTCTTCATCATGTCTTGGGAGATTTCTCTCTCCCACATGAACTGAGGGGAAAATCCCTTTACAAATATCCCTCTGAACCAATTGACTCTCTCTGAGATCAGGCTCACTCTAGGTTTGCATGTGATAACATCTAACATCTTGAGTATTTATTATTCCTTCTCAAATTACCATGACTAAGATGAAGACCACACCAGGGTCATTCACCATAGGTACACCCCTATGAGTGAATGTTATACCAATTCTAACTAACACATGGAAATCACCTCAAGCACCTCGAGTCCATATTATTCCTTTTCATGATTAAGGAAGGACTACACCTGGGCACGTTTACTATAAGTACACCTTTGTGATAAATGTATCATATCTCCCTTGGTCTAAAGCCCAATCTAGGAGAAGGTCCACCCGATGCTTACTTAGTAAATTCACAATAGGTACAACCCTGTGGGTGAATGTATGCTCGATGTTTCCACACACTAGAGGAACACTAACACATTGAGTCTTCTATTCTTTGAATACTACGCTTGGGCCATTTACCGCTAGTCAAATCACCATAACCAATCTCGGGAGAATGTTTGTGATCTAGATTATTTTTTGCATAAAATGAGAGCGGAGATATAAAACGAAATATATGTAGATATTGAAAGAGAGACAATACAATAACATAGATATATCAGATATATAACAAGAGGCACAAATATACAGTAATACACAACTTCTATTAATGAGTGAAATGTACAAAATTGTATAAATAGAGTGAAAGACTTGCTAGAATGGTGACAACTTATCCATGAGAAGAGATATGAAGGATACTCGCATTCGCAAGAAGATGATTTTACAATGAGGTTTCAAAGGATTTTTATCATAAATAGAATACAAACCCTAACCCTGGAAGATGAAAATCCAACAGTTTTGTCGACCCTATTTTGGGTAGTTTGGTGTATCAACTTCCCGGGGGTGTAACTTTGGCATGTGATCTCCATTTGGAGAGCATGATAGCTCATCAGAAAAGTATTGTCGAGGATATTCATTGTGATGGATAATTTAGAGCCTTTGGTCATAATTGAGGTGCTATATCTTGAAAAATATTCATTTATTCCCTCAAAATGGCCCCAGAAGTTTATGAACCGAAAAACTGCTAAAAATAGTAATTTTCTAGAAAAATGTTTTGAGCCAGATGGAATAGGTGGGTGGCCACCGATATACTCCTGGATCAATCCTCCATCCTTAGGAATAAATGGTATCCATTGTGTTGAGTGCCTCATGGAGAGGGGAAAATGTTTTCTGAATCTTCTTCTTGATGAGCTCCTTGCCTTGCTGTATAAGTTGCATTGCTTAACTTGTTGAAGGCTGTCACGAACCGGTGGCTGGAAGGGTTAGAAATTTTGAACCAATCTGGATACATGATATCACTATTTATGGAAGGAATCCTTATTCTTTTATTCAATCTTAATGACCTTCTTTTGTTGGAGAGAAGGTGCTTGGATTGAGGTTGTAGTGGTTGTGGTGTTCTTCTGTTCACCTTTTGAATATACTGTGAAGATGCTGAATTTTGTAGTATGAGATACTACCTTGCAACACTGTTTAGGTGGGACAATAGTTGGAAATACCTTTGGTATCCTGTAGAGATGACCTCCCAGAGTAACAATGACACTACATGGTCTAGAATCATAAATAGCATGGCGCTTCTACATATATGGTTGGGCCAAAAGAACATCATACACATCCAATGGGGAAATATCACATAATACCTCATCCTTTAAGGGCTCAATGATGTATGGCTGTGGGTGTGGTGTTGTCAACAATCCCAATTGTTTGACGAACTCTATTGAGATGAGATTATTATGGCTTCCATTATCAATAATGAAATGAAACGAGTCCCCTTCACCCACATATGTGAATGGAAGAGGTGATCCCCTTCACCCACATCTGTGATTTGAAGAGGCGATCTCCTTCTTCAAGATCTGTTGGTTCTTTTGGTTGAATTGTTGTGGTCACGACAGTAGCAGTGGGGTCTACATCTGTGACCTGTCTTCTCCCATTATTTTCTGAATTAGACTCTGAATTAGGGTTTGACTCCTTGTCTTTGATCTCGGACAATAATGATTGTTTTGAGAGACATTCATTAGTGTTGTGCCCGGGGATTTTGTGGAAATCGCACCACTTTCCAATGTCCTTCGTTTTTTCGTGAATCTTATTTTCATGTGGCTTGGACTAGTTTTCAGGAGGGTGTTTGTTAGGGTTGTCTTTATCATACTTTGGTTGTTACGGATTTGTAGACCCAAACTCCTGTCTGTTTTGGTTCTTAAATTTCTGCTCGATTTTAACAACATATTGATAAGAAACACCCAGTGATGATATGTCCAAAAAATACATTTTAGTTTGGATGTATCTATGTAGAGCCCCATGGTATTTCAAAACCAAATGTCTCTTGGAGTCTTTGATACCCAGCTTGGTGCACAAGGTATGGAAGGTATTGGTGAACTCTAACACTACTTGGCTCCTCTGTTTCTGAAGTGTGGTTCATCTCATGTATTGGTCATCATAGTTTCGAATAGGGTAATATTGTTCCTTGACCGCATCCACAAAAAAATCCAAAGTGGGCTCAACCCCATATATTCTGGACTCCTTTGTGGAAATTTTCTCCCAGTAAGTTTCCCACCAATGTTCAACATGGGGGAGAGATATAAGGAGTGTGAAGGTGATCTTTTCCCTGTTGGAAAAATTGTGAACAGAAAAATAACCTTCTAGCAGATTTAACCATTTTTCTAAGGCATGTGCATCTATCTTTCCTTAAAAAACCAGAATATCAAAATTAACTTGTACATTGAAACACGAGGTTCCTCCAAAGTGGTCGCTTGATGAAGATGCATCGATTTTTATCGGAAAGCATTGAAGGATGTGGGAAAATTCTCCATCATTTTGTCCCTCTTTCGCATGAGATCTTTCTCATGCAACATATTAATAGAATTGTCTGCTCTGTCATTTTTCTTTTCTTCTATCATGAAGGGTTTCTTGGGCATGCGAAAGAAAACCACACAATTCTTTTTCTTATGCGTCTTTAACAATTATATTCATTGGAAGCACCAACTTTCTTTGTTTTCCAGCTACAACTAGAAGGAGGCTCTGACCCCCTATTTCCAGGCTACAACCCGAGGGAAGCTCCAACTCCCCAATTATCTGGCTACAACCAAAAGGAGGCTACAACCCCCTATGTTCCCCTGCTACAACGGAAAGGTGCCTACAACCACCCTAAAATATAAGTGCCAAATTTAGAAACTGAATATGTCACTATGAAACCTATCACTGTATACTCATCAACCAATCTGATCTGATCACATATACTTCAAAAAATATGCCACAAGTCTATACCTCAAACCATGTGCTAGAACTTCACTATAATACAACCTTTATATGTACCAATAACTTCAACAACATACCTCAACCAAAGGCCCTCAAACATTAACCAATACAAAACTTCAATAGATCTGCCTCAGATCAACTCTACAACAAGACTTAAAATTCCAAGAGGGAATCCAACGGATTTACAAGGAAAACCATCAACCATATTCATAGAATCAACACTACACATATGAAAACCATACCTTTTTCTTGTTGTAACATTCTGTTTCCATGGTTTTCTTGTTGCGATTCTACTGCCACAAATCTACTACCGTGATTCTTTTGTTGCGGTTTTGTTGCCGCGATTTTTCTGACACATTTTCTGCCATAGTTTTTCTACCAAAATTTTTCTCCCGCACTTTTTCCACCGTGATTTTCCTACCACACTTTTTCTGCCGCACTTTTCCTGTCGTGATTTTCCTACTGCGATTTTTCTACCACAATTTTCCTGTCGCGATTTTTCTGCCGCACTTTTTTTGCCACACTTTTTCTACCATGATTTTTCTGCCGCACTTTTTCTCTATCAATAATACCCTCCCAAATAACCTTTCAGAAAATAGATATTCAATTATATTCAATAGGTGCTAATGGCGGAGCCTTTCTCTCTTATTTATACTTCCATGTAGCTTCCTCAATGGGTTACTTTCTAACCAACTTAACCAACTTTCCTTCTTTTAGGACTAACCCACTTCTAACCGCTTTTCCACCTCTAAATCACTTTTCTACAAATAGTAAATTATCCACTTCTACTTGCAACTAAATTATTTTTAATTATTTTCTTATGGCAACAACTTAACCGATGACTAACTCCTAGTTTCACCCACTTGACTAGTCAACTTCTTCTAGGATCTTCTAGAATTAATTTGACTTCTTTGAGCTTCTAGATAACTCATGAGGGTTCTCCAACTTCACAAGGCCATAAATATCTAATCGTGAGGAGTTATGTGATGTTCTGCATATCAACGGAAATGTCATGACATGTACTATCCATCTAGAATAGTCTTACCTACACATATATTAAACTTAATACCATTATAAATCAATCAAATTGAAGTCCCTTAATCATATTGTTAGGGATACCACAATTTTCTACCATACTTTCTTCAAGGGTTGACATCAATGAAAAACAACCCAATTAATCAACATTCGGCTATCATTGAGGTGATTGATCCCAAAAAACCTTCATTTAGTCCCTCAAAATTGCCCCATAAGTTTAGGAATTGAAAAACTGTTAAAAATTGTAAGTTTCCAGAAAATTGTTTTGATCTAGTTGGAATAGGTGGGTGGCCACCGATATCCACCTAGATCAATACTCCCTCCTTAGGAAGCAATGGTCTCCATTTTTTTGAGTGAACAGGGGAGAGGTAAAATCATTTGTTGAATATGCTTCTTGATGAGATGGTTGATTTTCTACAGAGGTTGCACTACTTAGCTTGCTGAAGGCTATCAAGAACCTGTGGATGGAAGGGTTGGACCTTTTGAAGCATTCTGGATACATGATATGACTATTTGTGGAAGAAATCCTTGCACTTTTCTTCAATCTTATCAACCTGCTTCTACTGGACATGTGCTTGGATTGAGGCTACAATGGTTGCAGTGTTCTTATGTTCACCTTTTGAACATACTATGAAGAATTTGAATTTTTTAGTATGAGATAATACCTTGCAAAATTGTTTAGGTGGGACAATAGTTGGAACTACCTCTAGTATCCTATATAGATGACCCCCCAGAGTAACAATGAAACTACGAGGTTGAGACTCATAAATAACATGGCACTTCCACATATATGGCTGGCCCAAAAGAAAATCACAGACATCCAGTGGGGCAACATCACATAATACCTCATCCTTTAAGGGATACATACCATATGACAATCAACACTGTTGGCTGACATGGAGATCTCATCCCTGGCGAAGCCACCCAATGTTGTATGGTTGTGGGTGTGGTGTGGTCAACAATGCCAATTGTTTGATGACCTCTACTAAGATGAGGTTCTTCTAGCTTCCTCTATCAACAATGAAATGCAATGGGGTCCCCTTCACCCACATATGTGAATGGAAGAGGTGCTCCCCCTCTTCATGATCAGTTGGTTCTTCTGGTTGAATTTTTATGGTCGCGATAGTAGAAGTGGGGTATGTGTCAATGATCTGTCTTCTCCTATTATTTTCTGAATTAGCCTCTGAATCAGGGTTTGACTCCTTTTCTTTTATCTCAACCACTATTCAATTTTTTAAGTGACATTCATCAGTGTTTTTCCAGGGGATTTTGTTGAAATCGCACCACTTTCCAATGTACTTCTTTGTTTTTCCGTGACCCTTATTTTCCTATGGCTTCGACTAGTTTTCGAAAGGTTGTTTGTCAGGGTCGTATTTATCATACTTTGGTTGTTTCGGATTTGAAAAACCGAACTTCCATTTTTTCTGGTTCTTAAATTTCTTCTCGATTTTAACAACATATCGATAAATAACACCCAATGATGAGATGCACAAAAGATCCATTTCAGTTTGGATGTATCCGTGTAGAGCCCCATGGTATTTCAGAACCAAATGCCGCTCGGAGTCTTTGATACTCATCTTGGTGCGCAAGGTATGGAAGGTATTGGTGAACTCCAATACTACTTGGCCCCTCTCTTGCCGCAGTGTGGTCCATCTCATGTATTGGTCATCGTAATTGCTAATAGGGTAATATTGTTCCTTGACCGCATCCACAAAAAAACCTCAAGTGGGTTCGACCCCATATATTCCAGAATCCTATGTGGAACTTTTATCCTAGTAAGTTTTCCATGAATTTTTGACATGGGGGAGATATTTAAGGAATGCGAAGGTGTTATTTTCCTTGTTGGAAAAATTGTGAATAGAAAAATAACCTTCTAGCAGATTTAAACATTTTTCTAAGGCATCTGCATCTATTTGTCCTTCAAATATGAGAATATCAAAATTAGCTTGTACCTTAAAAGGTGAGGTGCCTCCAAAGTGTTCTCTTGATGAATACACACCGATTGTTATTGACAAGAATTTAAGGATGTGGGAAAAATTATCCATCATTTCGTCCCTCTGTCATGTGAGAGCTTGCTCAAGCAACATACTAATAGACTCGTCTGCTCTGTCATTTTTATTTTCTTCTGACATGGAGGTTTTATTGGGAATGCGAGAGTGATATTCCTCGAGAGAGACAATATCAATACCCAACTTTATATAGTCAGACTTCGTCCGGGACATGCACTGAAAAAATGATCAAGATCAGCCTGCTCTGATACCACTGATCCATATTATTTTTGGCACAAAATGAGAGAGAAGATATAACACATAAATATATAGATATATTCCAAGAGAGCCAATAACATAAGAGAGATATATCAGATATATAACAAGAGGCACAAATATAGAGTAATACACAATTTCTATTAATGAGCGAAATGTACAAAACTGTATATATACAAAGTGAAAGACTCACTATAATGGTGGTAGCTTATCTCTGAGAAGAGATGTGATGGATACTCACATTCACAAGAAGATAATTTTATAATGAGGCTCCGAAGGCCTTTTTATCATAAAGAAAATACAAAATACTAACCTCGGAAAATGAAAATCCAACATTTTTGTGGACCCCTTTTTGGGTAGTTTGGTGTATCAACTTCCCGGGGGCATAACTTTGGCATACAATCTCCATTTGGGGAGCACAACAGTTTGTTGGAAAGGTATCATTGAGGATATTAATTTTGGGGGCTCAAACAAAGCCTTTGGTTATAAATCCCTAAAAACCTTCATTTAGTCCCTTAAAATGGCCCCAGAAGTTAAGAAACCAAAAAAACGCTAAAACTAGTAAGTTGTCATAAAACTGTTTTGAGCCAGTTGGACTAGGTGGGTGGCCATCGATATGCACCTTGAGAAATTATCCCTCCTTAGGAAGCAATGGTATCTATTGCATTGAGTTCCCCGTGGAGAGGGAAAAACATTTGCTAAATCTGCTTCTTAATGAGATGATTGCCTTGTTACAGAAGTTGCACTACTTAGCTTGGTGAAGGTTGTCATGAACCTATGGATGGAAGGGTTGGACCTTCTGAACTAGTATAGATACATGATATGTTTTTTTTCGAAAGGAATCCTTGCACTTTTATTCAATCTTATCGAACTTCTTCTATTGGATAGAAGGTGCTTGGATTGAGGCTGCAGTGGTTCCGATGTTCTTTTGTTCACCTTTTGAACAGACTCTGAAGAAGATGAATTTTGTAGTATGAGATACTACCTTGTGATACTATTTAGGTAGGACAGTAATTGGAACTACCTCTGATATCCTGTAGAGATTAACCCCCAAAGTAACAATGACACTATGGGGTAGAGACTCATAAATACCATGGCGCTTCCACATATATGGTTGGCCCAAAATAACATCACAGACATCCAGTTGGGAAACATCGTATAATACCTCATCCTTGAAGGGTTGGATGCCATATGACAATTGAAACTGTTGGATTACATGAAGATCGTGTCCCTGGTGAAGCCACCTGATGTTGCATGGTTGTAGGTGTGGTGTTTTCGACAATCCCAATTGTTTGGCGACCTCTATTGAGATGAAGTTATTTTAGTTTCTGATATCAAAAATGAAACTCAACATAGTCCCCTTCACCCACATCTTTGAATGGAAGAGGTGCTACCTCTCTTCATGATCTGCTAGTTCTTCTGGTTGAATTGTTGCAGTTGCGACAAAAGTAGTGGGGTCTACGCTGATGATCTATCTTCTCCCATTATTTTCTGAATCATACTCCAAATAAATGTTTGTCTCCTTGGATTTGATATCGGCCACTAATGAATATTTTGAGTGACATTAATCAGTGTTGTGCCAGGGAATTTTGTGGAAATCGCACCACTTTCTAGTGTCCTTCTTCGTTTTTCCGTGACCCTTATTTTCCAGTGGATTTGACTAGTTTTTGGGAGGTTGTTTGTTAGGGAATTCTTTATCATACTTTGGTTGTTGCATATTTGAAAACCCAAAATCTCATTTGTTCTAGTTCTTAAATTTTTTCTCGATTTTAACAACATATTGATAAGAAACACCCAGTGATGAGATGTACAAAAAATCCATTTCAATTTGGATGTATCTGTGTAGAGCCCCACGATATTTTAGAAATAAATGTTAGTTGAAGTCTTTGATACCCATCTTGGTGTGCAAGGTATGGAATGTATTAGTGAAATCTGACATAGCTTGGCCCCTCTCTTGCCGAAATGTTGTCCATCTCATGTACTGGTTGTCATAGTTTCCAACAATGTAATATTGTTCCTTGAACGCATCCACAAAAAAATTCCAAGTGGCTTGGCCCCATATAATCCAGAATCCTCTATGGAAAATTTCTCCCAGTAAGTTTACCTCCAATGTTTGACATGGGGGAGAGATTTAAGGAGTGTGAAGGTGATCTTTTCCCTATCGGAAAAATTGTGAACATAAAAATAACCTTCTAGTATATGTAACCATTTTTCTAAGGAATCTACATCTATCTGTCCTTCAAATATGGGAATATTAAAAATAAAATTTCTTGAAAGGAGAGGTGCCTCCAAATTAGTTGCTTGATGAATACACTACGGCTATTATTGACAAGCGTTGAAGTATGTGGGAAAAATTCTCCATCATTTCGTCCCTCTGTCGTGTGAGAGATTTCTCAAGAAACATATTAATAGAATCATCTGCTCTGTCATTTTTATTTTCTTCTTCCATGGAGAGTTTATTGGGCATGCGAGAGATATTTTACTCAACAGAGACAAGCTCGAGACCCAATTTTCTATACTTGGACCTCGTAAGGGACATGCACTAAAAAAACCGATCGAGAGGAGCCTGCTATGATAGCACTGATCCAGATTATTTTCGGCACAAAATGAGAGCGGAGATATAACAAAGAAATGTACAAATATATTGAAAGAGAGACAATAACATAACATAGATATATCGGATATATAACAAGAGGCACAGATATACAGTAATACACAATTTCTATTAATGAGCGAAATGTACAAAACTGTAAAAATACAGAGTGAAAGACTCGCTAGAATGGTGGCATCTTATCTCTGAGAAGAGATGCGACGAATACTCACATTTGCAAGAATATGATTTTACAATGAGGTTCCAAATGCCTTTTTATCATAAATAAAACCCAAAACCCTAACCCTGGAAGATGAAAAGCCAACAATTTTGTGGACCCTGTTTTGGGTAGTTTGGTGTATCAACTTTCTGGGGGCATAACTTTGGCATATGATCTTTGTTTGGAGCACACATTAGCTCGTTTGAAAGGTATCATCGAGGAGATTCATTTTTGGGGATAAATAATATGCTTTGACCATAATTGAGGTGATATATCCCAAAAAACCTTCATTTAGTCCCTCAAAATGACCTCGAAAGTTTAGGAACCGAAAAATCGCTAAAAATAACAAGTTGCCAGAAAATTGTTTTGAGTCAGTTGGAATAGGTGGGTGGCCACTGATATCCGCCTGGATAAATATTCCCTCCTTAGGAATAAATTGTCTCCATTTATTTGAGTTCCTGGGGGAGAGGGAAAAGCATTTGTTGAATCTGCTTCTTGATGAGCTTCTTGCCTTGCTGCAAAAGTTGCGTTGTTTAGCTTGTTGAAGGATGTCATGAACCTTTTGCTGGAAAGGTTTGAACTTTTGAACTATTCTGGATATATGATATGATTTTTCTATTTCCCTAAGGAATCCTTTCACTTTACTTCAATATTATTAACCTGATTCTGCTGGACAAAAGGTGCTTGGATTGAGGCTGTAGTGGCTGTGGTGTTCTTTTGTTCACCTTTTGAATCTACTATGAAGAAGATGAATTTTGTAGGATGAGATACTACCTTGCCACACTGTTTAGGTGGGATAGTATTTAGAACTACCTTTGGTATCCTATAGAGATGACCCCCTAGAGTAAAAATGACACTACAGGGTCAAGATTCATAAATAACATGGCACTTCAACATATATGGTTGGCCCAAAAGAACATCATAGACAACTAGTGGGGAAACATCACATAATACCTCATCCTTGAAGAAATGGATGTCGTATGACAATAAAAAATGTTGGCTGACATGGTGATCTCATCCTTGGTGAAGCCACCCAATGTTGTATGGCTACAGGTGTGGTGTTGTTGACAATCCCAACTGTTTGATGACCTATGTTGAGATGAGGTTATTTTGGCTTTTGCTATAAACAATGAAATGTAACGGGGTCCCCTTCACCCACATCTGTGGATGGAAGAGGCGTTCCCCTCTTCAGGATCTGCTGGTTCTTCTGGTTGAATTGTTGTGGTCGAGACAATAGCAGTAGGGTCTGCGTCGATGATTTGTCTTCTCCCATTATTTTCTAAATCAGACTCTGAATAAGGGTTCGTCTCCTTGTCTTTGATCTCGGCCACTAATGACTATTTTGAGGGACATTCATTAGTGTTGTGCCAATGGATTTTGTGGAAATCACACCACTTTCCAGTGTCCTTCTTCATTTTTTGTGACCCTTCTTTTCCTGTGGCTTCGACTAGTTTTCGGGAGGCCGTTTGTTTGGCCCGTCTTTATCATACTTTGGTTTTTATGTATTTGTAGAGCCGAACTCCCGTTTGTTTGGTTCTTAAATTTTTCTCAATTTTAACAACATATCAATATGAAACACCCAGTGATGATATGTCCAAAAAAATCCATTTCAGTTTGGATGTATGTGTGTAGAGCCCCATGGTATTTCAAAACCAAATGTCACTCAGAGTCTTTGATACCTAGCTTGGTGTGCAAGGTATGGAAGGTATTGGTGAACTCTGGCATTGCTTCCACCCTCTCTTTCCATAGTGTGGTCCATCTCATGTATTAGTCGTCATAGTTTCCAAGAGGGTAATATTGTTCCTTGACCGCATCCACAAAAAGATACCAAATGGGCTCAGCCCCATATATTCCAGAATCCTCTATGGAAATTTTCTCCTAGTAGTTTTCCCATCAATGTTTCACATCGGGGAGATATTTAAGGAGTGTGAAGGTGATATTTTCCCTGTCGAAAAAATTGTGAACAAAAAAAAAACCTTCTAGCATATTTAACCATTTTTATAATGCATCTGCATCTATTTGTCCTTCAAATACGGGAATATCAAAATTAACTTGTAAATTGAAATGCAAGGTGCCTCCAAAGTGGCCTCTTGATGAATAAGTGTTGGTTGTTATTGGAAAGCGTTGAAGGACGTGGAAACAATTCTCCATCATTTCATCCATCTGTCACATGAGAGCTTGCTCAAGCAACATATTAATAAAATTGTCTGCTCTATCATTTTTATTTTCTTCTGCCATGGAGGGTTTATTTGGAATGCGATAGATATTTTCATCAAGACAAACAATCTCTATACCCAACTTGCTATACTCGGACCTCGTCATGAACATGCATTGAAAAAAAGGATCATGAGCAGCTTGCTCTGATACCACTGATCCAGATTATTTTTGGCAGAAAATGAGAGTGGAGATATAAAATAGAAATATACATAGATATTGAAAGAGATCCAATAACATAATAGAGAGATATCATATATGTAATAAGAGTAACATATATATAGTAATACACAATTTAGCGAAATGTACAAAACTGTATAAATTCATAGTGAAAGACTCGCTAGAATGGTGGTAGCTTATCTCCGAGAAGAGATGTGTCGGTTACTCGCATTCACGAGAAGATGATTTTAAAATAAGGATACAAAGGCCTTTTGATAATAAAGAAAATCCAAAACCCTAACCTCAGAAGATGGAAAACCAATAGTTTTGTCGACCCCTTTTGGGTAGTTTGGTGGACCAACTTCCTGGGGGCGTAACTTTGGCATACGATCTCTGTTTGGGGTGCATGATAGCTCGTTCGAAAGGTATCATCGAGGAGATTAATTGTGGGGGATCAATAAAATAACTTGGATATCATTGAGCTGATTGATCCTGAAAAACCTTCATTTAGTCCCTCAAAATGGCCCTAGAAGTTTAGGAACTCAAAAACCTCTAAAAATAGTAAGTTGCCAGAAAACTGTTTTGATCCAGTTGGAATAGGTGTGTGGCCACCGATATCCACCAGGATCAATCCTCCCTCCTTAGTAATTAATGGTTTCCATTGCATTGAGTTCCCAGATGAGAGGGAAAAGCATTTGTTGAATCTGCTTCTTGATGAGATGCTTGCCTTGTTGCAGTAGTGCACTACTTAGCTTGTTGAAGGCTGTCATGAACCTGTGGATAGAAGGGTTGAACCTTTTGAACCAGTCTAGATACATGATATGAMTTTTTATAGAACGAATCCTTACACTTTTCTTCAATCTTATCGACCTKCTTCTGCTAGGAAAAAGGTGCTTAGATTGAGGTTGTGATCATTCTGGTGTTCTTCTATTCACCTTTTGAACGGATTGTAAAGAAGATGAATTTTATAGTATGAGATACTACCTTACGACATTTTTTAGGTGGGAAAATAGTTAGAACTACCTCTGGTATCCTATAGATATGACCCCCTAGAGTAACAATGACACAACATGGTCGAGACTCATAAATAACAAGGAGCTTCCACATATATGGTTGGCCCAAAAGAACATCAGAGACATTTATTGGGGAAAAATCACATAATACCTCATCCTTGAAGGTTTGGATGTCCTATGACAATCGACATTGTTGGCCGACACAAATATCTCATCCATGGAGAAGCCACCCGATGTTGTACGACTGTGGGTGTGGTTTTTTTCGACAATCCCAACTGTTTGATGACCTCTATTGAGATGAGTTTCTTTTGGCTTCTTCTATCAACAATGAAATGCAATGGGGTCCCCTTCACCTAAATCTATGAATCGAATAGGCACTCCCCCTCTTCAGGATCTGATGTTTCTTCTGGTTGAATTGTTGCAGTCGCGACAGTAGCAGTGGGGTATTTGTTGATGATCTGTATTCTCCCATTATTTTCTGAATCAGACTCTGAATCAAGGTTCGACTCCTTGTCTTTGATCTCAGCCACTAATGACTATTTTGAGCGACATTCATTAGTGTTTTTCCAGGGGATTTTGTGGAAATCACACTATTTTCTAGTGTCCTTCGTTTTTATGAGACCCTTCTTTTCTTGTGGCTTCGACTAGTTTTCAAGAGGCTCTTTGTTAGGGTCATATTTATGATACTTTGGTTGTTGCATATTTTTATACCCAAACTACCATTTTTTATGGTTCTTAAATTTCTTCTCGATTTTGACAACATATCGATAAGAAACATGCAGTGTTGAGATATCAAGAAAATCCATTTCAGTTTGGATGTATCTATGTAGAGCCCCACAGTATTTCAGAACCAAATGTTTCTCATAGTGTTTGATACCTAGCTTGGTGTGCAAGGTATGGAAGGTCTTGGTGAAATCTAACACTGCTTAAACCCTCTCTTGCCGCAGTGTGGTCCATCTCATGTACTAGTCGTCATAGTTTCCTACAGGGTAATATTGTTCCTTGACCACATCCACAAAAAAATACCAAGTGGGCTCGGCCCCATATATTCCAAAATGATCTGTGTAACTTTACTCCCAGTAATTTTTCCATCAATGTTTGACATTGGGGAGATATTTAAGGAGTTCAAAGGTGATATTTTCCCTATTGGAAAAGTTGTGAACAAAAAACTAACCTTCTAGGATATTTAACCATCTTTCTAAGGCATATGCATCTATTTTTCCTTCAAATATGATAATATTGTAATTAAATTGTAACTTTAAAGGTGAGGTGCCTCCAAAGTTGGAACTTGATGAAGTCGCGTCGGTTGTTATCGGAAAACATTAAAGGATGTGGGAAAATTTTTCCATCATTTCATCCCTCTGTCGCGTTAGATCTTGCTCAAGAAACATATTAATAGAATCATTTTCTCTGTCATTTTTATTTTCTTCTTCCATGGAGGGTTTCTTGGGCATGCGAGAGAGAGACAAGCTTGACACCCAACTTTCTATACTCTGACCTTATCAGGGACATGCACTAAAAAAAATGATCAAGAGCAACCTACTCTGATACCACTGATCCATATTATTTTTGTCACAAAATGAGAGAAAAGATATAACACATAAATATACATAGATATTTCAATATATCCAATAACTTAACAAATATATATCAGATATATAACAAGAGGAACATATATACAGTAATACACAATTTCTATTAATGAGTGAAATCTACAAAACTGTATAAATACAGAGTGAAAGACTCGCTAGAATGGTGGCATCTTATCTCTACGAAGAGATGTGATGAATACTCACATTCACAAGAAGATGATTTTAAAATGAGGCTCCAAAGGTTTTTTTATCATAAATAAAATCCAAAACCCTAACCTTGAAAGATGAAAATCCAACGGTTTTGTGGACCCCGTTTTGGGTAGCTTGGTGTATCAACTTCCTGGGGGTGTAACTTTGGCATACGATCTCTATTTGGGATGCACGCCAAATTGTTTTAAAGGTATCACTGAGGAGATTCATTTTGGGTACTTAATTAGAGCCTTTATTGTTGGATTAATGAGAGGCGGGTGAATCCTTAATAGAGAAATTATAATCCTTTTTAATCACAGTGTATAAATGTTATTTGTCTTTATGATCAATTTACCAATATCATTCAATCATGTGTAGAATAAATAAACCATGAACAATGAGTAATCACACACATACATATTACACCAATATTTTACGTGGAAACCCAATGCAAGAGAAAACAATGATTTGTTTTTTCTTATGTGTCTTTAAGAATTGCAATCATTGGAAGAACAAAATTCCTTTGTTTTCCAGCTGTAACCGGAAGGAGGCTTCGACCCCCTATTTTCAGGCTACAACCTGAGGGAAGCTCCAAATCCCCAATTATCTGGCTACAACCAGAAGGAGGCTACAACCCCCTATGTCACCCGGCTACAATCAGAATGTGGATACAACCACCTATCCTTGTCCCGTCCAACCGCCCTGAAATATAAGTGCCAAATGTAGAAATTGAATATTTCACTGTCACAACTTGTTCTATCAAATCTGTCATTGTATACTCATCAACCAAACTGATCTGATCACATATACGTCAAGCACTATACCACAATTCTATACCTCAAACCATGTGCTAGAACTTCACTTTTATACAACCTCTATCTATACCAATAACTTCAACAACATACTTCAACCAAAGGCCCTCAAACATGAACCGATAATAAACTTCAGTAGATATGCCTAATATCAACTCTACAACAAGCCCTAAAATTCCAAGAGGGAATCCAATAGATTTGCAAGGAATACCCTAATCCAGATTCATATATTCACCACTACACATATGAAAACCATACCCTTGTCTTCTTCTAGCATTATGTTGCTGCAGTTTTGCTGCCGCGATTTTTCTGCCACGATTTTTATGTCGCGTTTTTTCTGTCACTCTTTTTCTGCCACACTTTTTCTCTATCAATAATACCTTCCCAAATAACCCTTCAAAAAATATATATTCAATGATATTCAGTAGGTGCTAATGGGAGAGACTTTCTCTCTTATTTATACTTTCATGTAGTTTCCTCAATGGGTTACCTTCTAACCAACATAACCCACTTTCCTTCTTTTAGGGATAACCCACTTCTAACCACTTGTCCACCTCTAACTCACTTTACTACAAATAGAAAATTCTCCACTTATAGTTGCAACTAATTTTTAAAAATTATTTTCTTATTGCAACAACTTAACCCATGAGTAACTCCTAGTTTCGCCCACTTGATTAGTCAACTTCTTCTAGGATCTTCTAGAATTAATTTAACTTCTTTGAACTTCTAGATAACTCATGAGGGTTCTCTAAATTCACCAGGCCATAACTCTCTAACCATGACAAGTTATGTGGCGTTCCGCATATCACCAGAAATGGAATGACATGTACTGTCCATCTAGAATAGTCTTACATGCAGATATATTAAACTTCATACAATTATACATCACTCAAACTGAAGTCCCTTAATCATACTATTGGGGCTACTAGAATTTGCTATTATGATTGCTTCAAGGGTTGAAATCAATTACAACCAACCCAATTAATCAACAATATTCCCCTTTGGCATTGAAGGAAACACTTTGATGAAATACTAAATTCATATCACTCATGCTCCCCCTGGAACCATGCCTCCGTGCTCTCTCTTAAAGCATCTAACTCTCTATCCTGCATATTATAAATCTCTCCCCCTTTGACTTCAATGGAAAAGGTAACTTCTTGTCTGGGGTTGCTCCCCCTAACTGAATTATCCTTGGGGCTACTCCCCCTAATTGAACTCTTCTTGAAACTGCTCCCCCAACCTGAATTGTCCTCTTTATGGTGCTTCCTCGTGTAAATCTAATACATATAAGATAAGAATTCAAAATCATTCATTTTGGAGTATAAATTACTTCGAGTCTCTGGCAAAGATACTCAAAGGCTTCCCTTGGAAGAGATTTTGTAAAGATATCTACCACTTGTTCTTTTGTTCCCACATATTCAACTCTCATGTTCTTCTCTGCAATGTGTTCCTGTATAAATTGATACTTGATTGGAATGTGCTTCATCTTGGAGTGCATCATCAAGTTCTTTGAGATACTCATGGTGCTTGTATTATCAGAATAGATTGGAATGGGCTCATCATACTCAACCTATATATCTATCAGAGTTTGTTTCATCCATATAACCTGTGTACAACATGTTGCTGCAATATAGTCTACTTCAGCTATAGATAATGATACTGATGATTGTTTCTTTCTTACCCAAGATACCAAACACTCACCCAAGTAGAACGTTGTTCCACTGGTGCTTCGTTGATCATTAATGAAACCTTCCCAATATGCATCTGTGTAGGATATAAGTGATAAATCCTTTCCTTTTGGATACCATAATCCAAACTCTTCTATACCCTTGAGATATATGAATATCTTGTTTAGTGATAGAACATGTGATTCCTTTGGTGCTGCTTGAAATATTGCCTCCTATCCAATTGCATGCATTACATCTGGTCTATATGTTCTCACGTAAAGTAAGCTTCCAATCATTAACCTGTACTACCTCTTATCTGTATACTTTGAATCATCATATTTACTTAACTTGCAATTGGTTTGCATAGGAGTACTGATTGGTTTGCAATATTCCATTCCAAGCCTCTTTATCATTTCTCTCATATACTTGGTTTGAGAAATAAAAATTCCTTGGTTGATTTGACATATCTAAATACCTAGAGAGAACAATAGTTCTCCAAGTAATGAAATTTCAAATTCATTTTTCATGTCCTTTGCAAATTTCTAGCTCAACCTGTCATCATCACATACAAAAGTAATATCATCACCATAAAATTCAATTAATAAAATACTATATTGAGTTACCTTGATGTAGAGGTTATTGTCTGAATTTCCTTTCCTAAAACCTTGTTGTTGTAAGTATTTGTTAGTATGGAATACCATGCTCTAGGGGCCTCTTTGATACCATACAATTCCTTCTTTAATCTCCAAACATAATATTCAATTTTTGATAACCGAAATCCTCCTGGTTGCTCAATGTAGACTTCTTCTTCTAGTTTTGCATTCAGAAAAGTTGTTTTCATTCCATCTGATACACTTTAATATTGTTTGAACATGCATAGGCTAATATCAATCTGATTACTTCCATTCTGGAAACTGGGGAAAATGTCTCTTCAAAGTTGTAACCTTCAACCTATGCACATCCTTTACATACCAATCTAGCTTTGTTCCTGGTAACCTGTCCATCTTCATTCAATTTATTTCTAAAGACCCATGTTGTGTCGATCACATTCTTGTACCTTATTATTGGAACCAATTCCCAAGTGTCATTCTTCTCTATCTGATCCAATTCTTCATCCATGGCCTTTATCCATAATTCATCCTTGATGGCTTCTTCAAAACTATTTGGTTCAATCGAAGATAAGAGTGTTAGGTGCAGTTTTTTTGGTGAATGAATTCTTCTTCTAGTCACAACTCCTACACCTTTGTTTTCGATAATTTGATCTGATGGGTGATTATTTTGTATTCATTTGCTAGGTGTCTTTGGAGGTACTTTTTTTTATTTCTCTTCTACTTCTATTTGATCTTCTTCATCTTCCCCTTCTGTCACTTCTTTTTCATAAATTTGTTCCATTGACTCTTTTTCTTCTTCCTTTATTTTTCATCCACCTGTATCATCAATTGTTACAATAATGCTTTCCATAACTTTGTTGAGCCTTAGATTGTAACATTTGTACGTTTTCCTTGTACGTGAGTAACCAACAAGTACACCTTTGTCTACATGAGAATCAACCTTTCCCATTATTCCATCTTCTCTTTTGATGTAGCATTTACTTCCAAAGACTCTTAAGTGATTCACATTTGTTGGTCTTCCTTTCCATATCTCGTAAAAATTGCTTTTACTGTTGTTCCTTAGCATTACTCTGTTTTGAATGTGAATTTTTGTATGCAATGCATGTGTCCAAAAAACATATGTCAACTTGGAATCCATTAACATTGTCCGAGCCATTTCGTATATTGTCTTGTTCTTTCTTTCGACGACCCCATTATATTGAGGTGTTCTAGCAACAGATAATTGCCTTTTTATTCCATGCTTGTTGTAGAAATCCATAAACTCCTTTGAAGTAAACTCTCCATTATCGGATCTCAAGCATTTTATTTTTGAATTCATTTCATTTTCAACCATTTCCTTGTATACCTTGAATTTTTCAAATGCTTCTGACTTATTCCTAAGAAAACAAACTACAATCATTCTTTTATAATCATCAACCAATAACATAAAGTATTTCTCACCTTTTAAACCCTTTGTTCTAGTTCATCCAACTAGATCAATATGAACAATTTACAGTGGTCTTATCATTGATTATTCCTTTGATTTGAACCTGGTTTTGTTTTCTTTCCTCATTGAAAATGCTTGCATAATCTGTTGGTTGGCTTTGTGATCTGGGGAATTTCTCCGACTGCTTCCTTTTTGCTGACTTTAATGAGGCTATCGAAGTTTATTTGACCCATTATTCTATGAAATAGCCAAAATTCATCTTCCTTCCTTAGAAAACACCTTTCATTTCCAATTTCACTTAATACATATATGTTGCTTGAAGTTCTTACGGCTGTTGCAACCAATTTTTCTGCATCTTGTTTTCTTTTCTATCAATTTTGTGAAATGAAAATAATCTTCTGACCTTGGTCACACATTTTACTTACACTTAGAATATTATGTTTCATATCTTCCACTAGTAGAACATTTTTTGACTTGGTATCCTTGTTTCCAATTCTAACTATGTCCTTTCCAATGATTCTAGCTAGGTCATCATTTCCAAAGGAGACTGATCCATCTCTTTCCTTTCTCAATGTTAGAAACCTGTTTGCATCACTTGTCATGTGATTTGAGAAACCACTATCAACATACCAACCATGTTTCTTATGCTTATCTTGTAGAGTGAGTGTGCATTCGTCATTGCTATATTGATTATGTTTTCTTATCCATGTTATCTTCTAAGGTTCTTATCTGTGAATGTTGTTATTCTATTGTGATTCTCTAGGAGGGACTGTCATTATACAATCTTTGTCCATGTGTCCAAATTTTTTGCACTTGTAGCATTCCACTTTAGTGCTCAATGATTCAAAACCATTGTAGCTTCTTCTCTGTGTTTCACTAGGCCTTCTTTGATAACCATTTTGTGTATGGATATCAAAGTTTTTTTCTGTTCCTGCTATTAGTTTTGCAATTTACAACTTTATGTCCAAAATTATTGCATGCATAACATAAACCAAAAATATAGTTTGATACCTGGGATTTGAAGATATTATGAAAGGAGTTACTCTTATGAATCCTTCTTGTTCTTGAGGCCTGTTTGTTTCTGTTTGTCATTGATTCTGAAATATGAATCTTCTTGGTGGAGGAGTGTCCCTGTGATTTTCCTTGTATAACTTCCTATCCCCTCTGATTGTTTCTGCATATATTTTTGGATATGTTTCTTGATCTGTCGTTTTGGATCTTGATCCCTTTTTTGTCTGATTGTATCCAAGTTCGGACTTGTCATGATTAGGCCTTTGATTTCTAATAATGTCATTCAAAACTTTTGAGTTGTTCTGCATATTTTTCTTTTGAAGATCCTTTCTCAATGTGACAATTTATGCTTCCAAATTTCCAATGATCCTGTCTCTTTCTTCTAACTGTTCTTTGAGTTCTTCTTCAATTCTTTTATCTCCTTCTATTTGAATCTTCAATTCCATGATCATCTCCTCTAGTTATTGAGTG